>CM060191.1:45136946-45259446 GCA_030549335.1 Pontederia crassipes | reverse complement strand
ATAATTATATGTAAATTCTTTTAGGGGTTAATGAGTATGTAGAGCACCCCGTTCTACACCTCCGTGTAGGACGCTTATTTATTATCATTTAATTAATTTAATGATTCTAATTCATCATCAAATTGATTATATACTTCTTAGATGAAATAATATATATTGATTTGGATAATTTGATAATAAAAATGTATCATCTAAGACTAAATAAATTACAATCGTTGAATTAGTCATATTTGTTAACATGGTTTGATCATGATGATTGGATAATCCGATGATCTTGATCTTAGTTACCTTTACTAATGCTTATCATTTTATTAGTTTAATATATAATTACTTATATTTTTTATAATTTGTAGCAAATTATATTTTGTTGTCTATTTTTTAAAAAATGTCCACCACAATGCATTCACTTCTTAATTAAGTATATTTTTATAATTTATTTTAAAATATATAATTAATTGTTATAACTTTCTTCCAACAATCTATATATACAATTATATATTTTTCATTCTTAAAAATTAATTAATATTATTTTTTATCGTACACCATCTAACTTTAAGAATTCAATTATCTAGATCATATTACATGGCTTCATGATAGGGTTACATCTAACTTTTAACTCTCTTTAAGGTGTGTATATATACATGTTATGTATGTATTAAATATAAATAATGATTGAAGTTAAATATTTTATCTGATATAACTAATAGTTTATATCTGGTGCTGACAATATTTATTTTAATAAGAAATATAAGTAATATTTTTTTTAATTTATTATTTGAGTATAGGTGTCAAATTTTTTAGATGGTCATAAGTTAATTCCATGCAAATCCTCACCTTAATTATACTTTTTTATATATATTTTACTTCTTAATGTTTGATAATATTTACATGAGAAACTAAAAATATATATGATATATTATATAAATAATATTTAGTTTATTCATGTTGTCATTATAGATATACATAATATATTATTTAAAATTAAATTTAAAAAGATTATTTTGTGTGTGTCAGGTAGTATTTATTCCTTTCACCTGTCAAATATAATGTGCATTATTATTAATACATAATTTTTTTTATTCATCATTTGGGTTGTTCTCAATGGAACAATAGGAATATATTTTATTCTTTATAATACAATATAGATATGAAATATGATTGTTATATTTATCTTCTATATAACTTAACATTAGAATTTATTTATATTTATCTTCCACCTGACTTAATCGGAAAGATAGCTATAAAGTTTGTGAATTCTTCCTATTTTATAGTCCATCTTATCTATTTCATGTTATAAACTTCAAATGTGGGATTAAATAACATAGTTGAATATGATTCCATTCATTTATATTTGAAAACCTTTGAATGTGGGACAAAAAACATTTTTGATAGACAGATACAAAAAATACTAATTTTATTGTATATGATCAATTCTTGTTCATAATAGTTTTTTAGAAAAATATAATTATTTGATATAATTTTATTTCATATGTGGCATCATAATAATTTTATTTCATATGTGGCGTCATATAATTATTATACATAGATACGTGTAATATAAATATATAACTATATTTTTTATAATATTTTATTTTTTATTCTAAAGGAAATGTAATTTTAAAATTATAATTATATTATATAGGGAACATAGTTATTTACTCAATATTAATCAATATCATCGTGATATATATTAATTATGAATATAAATTATTTTATTTATTATTATAACATAACTAACATACTTTATAAACTTTCATTTAAAAAATAATTTTAACGATACACTGCTTAATGAAATAATGATACTTATCATCTTCTATATTTTATTTTATATAAAAATAATAAATATGGATATAAATGTGTAAACTTCAATAACCAACAAAAAAAGATTTTAAGCACTAAATGATGTGATACTCATTGATATTATTAAGTTTACCATAGTAATAATTTTATAAATATTAATTCATTAGGATTATTATCATAATAATAAAAAATAATTATGATTTTTTATTAATAAAAAAATGTAATTATTATTATAATATCAAAGATGCAAGCTTTTGACTTAAATATCTTCATATGCATATAATATTTTATTAGCATATAGAGACATACACTTAAAGATCTGCACATGGTATTCTATATCATAAAGGACGTCAAGTATACTACTATTTTGGAAGCATCATCTATTCATAGCTACAAATATTGAATTTAAAAATATGAATAAAGATATATATATATTTCATAATGAACTTTTAAATATCATGATGATATTATAATAAAATAGTTTTTTATCACGCATATGTGTATATTCGTATGCCCGCACGTACTCTTTGCTTTTAAAGAGGGAGTCAAATATGCAAATAAAATTGAGAGTCCCTCTATTTGTACATGGTTTACAATACACAATTTATATATACAATTTATAAAAAATATTCTTATTCTTGAGAGAAAACATGCACACATAATAGAATGTATAACTTGCTTTTGCAATATGCACCATAGCATCATATACATCGCGATATTTATAGTTAATGTAGATAATATATAAGAAATAATAATTAAATTATAAATCACTCAATAATAAACTTTTGTAGATATTATACTATGTCTTATTTACATATAAAATTTTATCATAAGTAATATAATTAAATAATTTAAATAATAACAAACTTTTATTATAGGTGATTAAGTATATTATATTGGTTTGTAACTAACTATCCAATAATAATAAAATGATTATTATGTTTGATATTCTAAAATGATTGATATGCATAAATCTTCTATCTTGATAAAATAACAATAACAAAATGATTAAATTTATAATGATTGATATTCTAAAATGATTGATATGCATAAATCTTCTATCTTCTATTCATGCATTTATTTATAATGAACTATGACATATGGATATACATATAATAATAAATTTAAAAACTATTAATAATATTAAAATAATGATTAAGTCTAGCTAATTATTTTATTATTAGCATATCATGCATCCTATATTAGTTTATAACAAATTATTCAGTAATAACAAAATGATCACAAATTTTAGTTGTTTGATATTCTAAAATAATTGATGTACGTAGATCTTCTATCTCCTTTGTAGAACACCAACCTCATAAAACTAAAAAATAACTATATACGACTAAAAATTATCAATAGAAATAATATAGGATTATAAATATTATTAACACAAAAATATATAAAGTATTTCACATATTAATTATACTAATAAAATGATTAAGTTTAGTTGATTATTTTATTATTAACTAATTATGCATCCTATATTGGTTTATAACAAACTATCCCATAGTAACAACATAATTACAAATCTTCGTTGTTTGATATTTTAAAATAATTAATATATGTAAATCTTCTATCGCCTTCATAGCATAACAACTTGATAACAATAAAAAAATAATATATACAATTCACAATTATTAGTATATATAATATATGAGAATAAATATTATTAATACAAAAATATATGATTTATTTCATATATCATTGGCTATAGAAAAAATATTTCATACATACATATATATATATACACACACACACACAAACACACATATACAGATAAGGAGATGTAGATACATATATGCTTATCTTTATTTGTATATATAAGATGTAGATATATAATCCACATACATAGCTACTTATTTGTATCCTATATATTGAAAACTTTGATGATACTTATATTAATCATCAATAGATATCATCATTAGAGTATGAAATGCATATCTGTTACTCGAACTTTATAAAATTTGTATTTTCTTATATAAAAATTATAATACTTAATTTTTATTAAATAAAGAGAAATTATATAAGAGTATTTTTTTATTGTGCACAAACTTATATTTGTGGGTCCTCACATACTCTTTGCCTTCAAAGAAGGCGTCGAGTATACAAATGTAAATTAAAAGTTCATATAACATTTAATATTTTTATTATATGAGAGAAAATTATATATAAATATTTTTTATTATGCACGGACCTATACTTGTAGGTCCGCACGAACTTTTTCCTTCAAGAGAAGGCATCAAGTATGCAAATGGAATTGAAAATCCCTCTATTTATAGTTACAAATATATATATTTAATAACTAACTTTTGAGTTTTCATGACTATATAATTAAAATATTATTCTTTTATACATTCAATTTATGAGAGCTCGACACATGGCATTTTCAATATATATATAGAGAGAGATATTTTCTAATAACTAACGTTTAAGTATCCATGATTATATAATTATAATATTATCGCTTTATATATTCAATTTATGAGAGCTCGACACGTGTCACTTTCTACCTCTGCTTTTATATATATAGATATAGATTATATAGATTTTTATAGTGCTAATACAAAAATTACCATAAAATAATTTATCTAGCCCAATGATGTGCTTCCATGGAGCCCAATGATTGGACCTGCTTTTGGCCAATAACAAATTATTCAGTAATAACAAAATGATCACAAATCTTAGTTGTTTGATATTCTAAAATAATTGATGTACATAAATCTTCTATCTCCTTTATAGAACACCAACCTCATAAAAATAAAAAATAACTATATACGACTAAAAATTATCAATAGAAACAATATAGGATTATAAATATTATTAACACAAAAATATATGAAGTATTTCACATATTAATTATACTAATAAAATGATTAAGTTTAGTTGATTATTTTATTATTAACTAATTATGCATCCTATATTGGTTTATAACAAACTATCCCATAGTAACAACATGATTACAAATCTTCGTTGTTTGATATTCTAAAATAATTAATATATGTAAATCTTCTATCGCCTTCATAGCATAACAACTTGATAACAATAAAAAAATAATATATACAATTCACAATTATTAGTATATATAATATATGAGAATAAATATTATTAATACAAAAATATATGATTTATTTCATATATCATTGGCTATAGAAAAAATATTTCATATATATATATATATATATATACATACACACACAAACACACATATACAGATAAAGAGATGTATAAGATGTAGATACATATATGCTTATCTTTATTTGTATATATAAGATGTAGATATATAATCTACATACATAGCTACTTATTTGTATCCTATATATTGAAAACTTTGATGATACTTATATTAATCATCAATAGATATCATCATTAGAGTATGAAATACATATTTGTTACTCGAAGTTTATAAAATTTTGTATTTTCTTATATAAAAATTATAATACTTAATTTTTATTACACAAAGAGAAATTATATAAGAGTATTTTTTTATTGTGCACAAACTTATATTTGTGGGTCCTCACATACTCTTTGCCTTCAAAGAAGGCGTCGAGTATACAAATGTAAATTAAAAGCTCCATATAACATTTAATATTTTTATTATAGGAGAGAAAATTATATATAAATATTTTTTATTATGCACGGACCTATACTTGTAGGTCCGCACGAACTTTTTCCTTCAAGAGAAGACATCAAGTATGCAAATGAAACTGAAAATCCCTCTATTTATAGTTACAAATATATAATTTTTAATGTAAATAAATATAATTATATATTTTTAATAACTAACTTTTGAGTTTTTATGATTATATAATTAAAATATTATTCATTTATACATTCAATTTATGAGAGCTCGACACATGGCATTTTCAATATATATATTTTTTCTAATAACTAACGTTTAAGTATCCATGATTATATAATTACAATATTATCACTTTATATATTCAATTTATGAGAGCTCGACATGTGTCACTTTCTACTGCTTATATATATATATATATATATATACTCTGATTAAGATTTGTATCATCAAAATATAATTAGATATAACATAAAAGCTTTGTTCAAACAAGGTGTGTCTGTCACTATGTGTTTTTCCGTGACACCACGTGTAAGCCTTGTAGTGCCAACGTCACTCAGGACCGTTCAGTGTTGTACCACAGAACACATGCAGCCACCCTGCATTGCGTAATCTTGCGGAGTAACAAGTTGTCTGCCCTTGTGCCATAATCTCGTAAGGCCATCCTTATGATGACCATGTTACCTGTAGAGCACTAGTCTTTTACATTTCCACTTTTCTATTGAGACTCTTACTTACGGTACATTAGGGAGGAGTCATTGTCTTCTTAGGTCCATATGTATTTTATGTTCTTATATAATACAAGCAAGTTTTTTCCTAATTCTAGTGTATGACCTGAGCGTGGAATGGCAATTCACATCGGTGACCCTTCTTGTGATATCCCTAACTTAATTATGCATGATTAAATGTATGAATGTGATGTTATGTTATGTCATTGAGAAGCACTATGAAGGTCATGCTAAGATATAAGCTTCAATGTTAATTATTGAAGCGCGAAAAGTGATGAAAATTGGGTTAAGGCATGAAAATGTGATTTTCGATAATATGAGAATTTGGAAAATAAAGACCTAGTAACTTCTCCTATATGTAAAAGTATTTTAAAAGTGATTTTTAACAATTTTTAGGAGCTACTTTAGTTAGGTAAAACATAGACACAAAATTAAAAAAATATATGTGAAACCATGAGTTTTGTTCTTCAGACAAAAAATTAGATTTCAATTCTTTGGTTATTTATTTTTTTGAAATATTTTATTAAATCCAAATGGGGAGTAGTTTCTTATTTACATGCAATATCTTACGTAAATGAATAAATCAATAAATAAATGGAAAAATACAAGAGCCATTTACTTCCTTCTACCAATTACCTTCTTTTGCCCTTTTCACCACCCTTGGCTGAACATCTAACAAAAGAGCAAAAATCACTACTAGTTGAAGAAACTTCGAGGAAGAGAAGGGGAATTAGGATTTTAACTTGTGATAAGTTGATACTTCATTCTCTTTTGATTTTAACTTACCACATCCTTGTGTCCTTTTCACCACCCTTGGACAAACATCTAACAAAAGAGCAAAAATCACTACTAGTTGAAGAAACTTGGAGGAAGAGAAGGGGAATTAGGATTTTAACTTGTGATAAATTGATTCTTTATTTTCTTTTGATTTCAACTACCTAATTTCCAAATTAAAAGATTTCCTTTAACCTCTCTCATCTTGTTCATTCTTGAATCTTAGTTAATCATGGGGTAAAAGACATGTTGCTTATGAGCAAAGGTAACCCTAGGCATGTCTAAATTGTTCCCAAAACTTTAGCTATACATTTCCATATTTTAGAGTGCATAAAAAATTATGGCATTTACTCTAATCCTCTCTGAATCTAATTCCATTTATATATGGTATCAAGTTAATCAGATGTTTTTAGAAAAGGTTATGTTCTCTTCTTTAAGGTGCTATCATTCTATCCATTGAAATTGTTACTCGGTTTGTAAATTATGTATTAAATTCAATATGCCATGCAATTATTTGATAATTCATAGTCTTAAATATACAGATGTCAAGTTTCATTTACAATTGGAATCACTTAAAAATTATGTGTGTAATGAAATTTATAAATGTTTTACTAAAGCTTACTCAGTCTGTCAGGATGAAACTTAGGGCAGACTATGTTAGTACTTGTACAATTTATTGTATTCAGTCCAGGTAGATATAAATTCAAGAAATTTTATGAGTTTCACCATAGGAAGACTATTTTTTAAAAAAAATAAAAGTACTAGAATAGGGAATATCTTCTATTTTATATAAATCATAAAAGTAAGGTCACTCAGTCTGCTAGAATACAAAAACAAAATAAAAGTTAGCTAAATGTTGATTTTCGTAAGAACAAATTATAATGAAATAAAATCTTCAAACTTTTACAAGTTGATAGTTCTCTAATCTGGAACTAAGAAAAAATTTAAATAATGTCATTTGATCATGTATACCGGAAGATATGAATTTTTCTTTACTATGTATGCAATTTGCCAATCCTTATGATAACTAGTTACTTAGGTTATCAGAGTTACATGTAACCTTTTCAATTATTTATGTTTCATCTATAACATGTTAGTGTTCAGATCATAGTAGTAATATATTCCTTACTATTATTGTTATAGGAGTAGGAGAGTAAAATAGTGAAAAATGGAAGGAAAATGCTAAGTTGGTTTCTCCTACTCTATGTATTCACCTCTTTTGAATTTAATGTGACATTGATTGTGATATATATTGAATATGTTTTGAATATCAGTACAAGAAAATCGAGGAATAGCGACCCACGAATTGCGACTCTAGGGAGGCACTATTGTGTCTCCGTGATGAAGAGCGTCTCATTGGCGTCCAACTAGCGCCGCATTTATGGGATGCTAGAAATCGGCGGTTACTGGCATCGCAATAGAGTCAACAAAATTGAGACACTACTAGAGCCACGTGTTGAAGCTATCTCGACATTATTAAGATGCGTGGTGTCCGGCTGGGAGCAGTAGAGATGCGTCGCTACTTCGACGCGCACGTGGCGCTAAGGCTGAGGCACTATTCCAACGCCCACGAGTCGCTAATGTAGACTCTATTTCGGCACTGCGATGACGCAAAGATGATGGTATATGCGTCGTCAATGAGATGCGAATATGGCGCTAAGAATGATATATTTAACTCAGCATCGACTACTTATGCGACGCTATGGAGGCGCTACTTGCAGATTTTTTTTACCCATACTAGCCTCATTTTCTCCCCTTCCCACACCATACAATTATATAATGCATATAAAAATGCATTGATACATTGATATTCATTACAGGCAATATAAAAGCATCACAAGCATAATATTTAACATAAGAATACGAAAAGTAATAAGCTGTATATGTATATCTAAGTCTATAAGTAACAAAAGCATAGTTTGTATCAATGGTTTGTTTCTATCCTCGGTTTGGGAGTTATTGTTATCATTCTGAATGTTCGGTCCAAACATCCTCGGTCCATGGCCTCGCGGGGATGGATTCTGCGTCGGGATCAATCTCTGAATCGCCTGCAATAGCGGAGCCAACTACTGCGACAACTACTATGATACCTGCCGCGATATCTGCTCCGATAGTTGTTGTGATAGCTGTGTTATATTAGGTGCAGCGGATGAGCTCGGAGCAGATAGACCGCCTGCATATCCTCCGATCCTTCTAAGGACCTGAGCGGCTGTGCCGAGGCCACGCAAATATCCCCTCGTGTCGTGCCGGCCACCTCCTCCCAAATAGTAGGGTCCTCTACGAAATAGAAAAATTATACAATCATATAATATATAAATTATATATTAGAAAACACATAAATTAAAAACATGACAAAACCAACCAAGAAACATTACCTGGTGGTTGAGTACTCGGATCATCTCCGAACTTTTCAGTTAGTTTCGCATTATACTCATCCTAAGAAATTTAAACATTGTGCATTTAAAAAATAGTGCACTAACGTCAACAACCAAATGAACATGTCATGAGACTTACCAGAAGTTTACGAGCAGTGAGCATGACCAAGTCGTTTTGTCTTCCTGCTCTTATGCGTGGCCTCATAGACCACGCGAAAGTGTACTGGACCGCCTTCTTTCTCCTCCTACGATAAAGTTTCAAATTTGATAACATAAGTATAAGTCAAAAGTTTGATAAAATGAATTTGTATGTAAATTACCATGCATCGTCGATGCTCGTCAAATCGCATTGACTCCCTTGTGTGGATGTGGGCCTCGGACTTTGAAAGACGATTAAATCTTGTCTTTTCCGACTTCCTTTGCCATCGTTCATCCGTCCTTTATTAACATCAAATACTTAGACTTTCAAAAAATATAAATTTAATACAAAAAATTTAAAAGTAAATATACTTACCACTTCCTACATAAGGATTCCCAAACCGAGAGCCTAATTTGCCTTGGGCATCTTTGTATGCTCCGCTCCAAAGTGAGGCCGGCGAATGTGACGACCTTGCGAAACTTATATAATTGATTTCGGAGGCGTTTCCCAGCGACCTCCTCAAAAGTTCTTCGAATCATCTCTAAACTAAGATCCAGATGAAATTGATTTGTCTCCTACAAAAAACGTTAAAACTTAGTAATTTTAATATAATATAAATTAAATTATGTAATCCAAATAGAAGATCGTACCGTAAAAGCTCGAAAGATGTCATCCCGCACTTGAATTTGGACATCTTTCCAGGATCCTGCCCCTTCCGACAAGTGGGAAAGAACGAGAGCACTGACATCCCACACATTACTAGCGGGTATAAAAGTGGTCCTGCCAATTACAAAGAAGAATTAATTTTCAATCATAACCAAAACTATAACAAAATTTGTACAACTTATTTAACTTACGGTCGAGCAATATTATTCACAGTCACCACTCCATTATCGTGTAACCCATCTTCATCACTCGAAGAGGAATCATCATCCGGTACAGCTGGGTAGGCTGAGAAGGTCTGACATCCTCTACGGGCCCTAAGAAAAAATAAATCATTAGTGTCATACCAAATTAAAGTTGTAATAATTGATATATGTACAGTAATGTTATCACCTCGATTGACACTACAAGAAAATCGCGATTTTTCGACGGATAATTTTCGACGGTTCTAAATCCGTCGCTATTTTCGACGGATTTTTCGACGGTTCCATTTTCGACGGATTTTTCGACGGTTATGACCGTCGGAAATAATTTATATTATTATTTAATTTTTCGACGATTAGGAACGTCGATATTTTCGACGGATAACCATCCGTCGTAATTTTCGACGACTTTTCCGACGGTTATGATCGTCGGAAATAAAAAAATTAAATTATGTATTTTTAATATTATTATTAAATTTTTTCGACGGATTTTCCGACGGTTGTGACCGTCGGAAATAAAAAAATTAATTATATAATTGGTTATATTATTATTTAATTTTTCGACGGTTAGGAACGTCGATGTTTTCGACGGATATCCATCCGTCGCAAAATCCGCCGCAATTTCCGAAGGTCATAACCGTCGATAAATCCGCCGCAATTTTCGACGGATATCCAAACCGTCGCAATAACCGACGGTTTTGACCGTCGGATATAAAAAAATTAATTATATAATTGGTTATATTATTATTTAATTTTTCGATGGTTAGGAACGTCGATATTTTCGACGGATATCCATCCGTCGCAAAATCCGCCGCAATTTTCGAAGGTCATAACCGTCGGTAAATCCACCGCAATTTCCGACGGATATCCAAACCATCGCAATTACCGACGATTTTGACCGTCGGAATAAAAAAATTAATTATATAATTGGTTATACTATTATTTAATTTTTTGACGGTTAGGAACGTCGATATTTTCGACGGATATCTATTCGTCGCAAAATCCGCCGCAATTTCTGAAGGTCATAACCGTCGGTAAATCCACCGTAATTTCCGACGGATATCCAAACCGTCGCAATTACCGACGGTTTTGACCGTCGGTAAATATTACCGTCGGTTCAAACCGTCGGTAAAATAAAAAATAAATATTATATATAACTAAATAAAATAAAATTTTTTATTATTTATGTTTTCGACGGCCGAAACCGTCGATAATTAAAATTTCGTTATCCCGCGCTTTTTTTTCCCTTTTTCCCGCTTTCTTTCCAAATTTTTTCCTTTATATATTTTCCCTCCTCCCTCTTCTCTCTCCCTCCTCCCTCCACTCCTCTCTCTCTCCCTCCTCTCCTCTCTCCCTCTCCCGGCCGCAAGCACGGACGCCGGACGCCGGACGCCGGTTACGCCGCGAGATCGGCCTCTCCCGCGCGTCGGACGCCGGCGACCCTCCCACGCCGGACGCCGGTGACCCTCTCCCGCACCGGCGTATCTCTCTCTCTCCCGCACCGCGCCGGCATCTCTCTCTCTCTGCTGTCGGCCGGATCCGGTCGTGGCCGTTCGGATCGGCCGCCAGGCGGGCCGGATACGGCCGCCAGGCGGACCGGATCCGGCCTCCTGGCGGCGGATCCGGCCGCCTGGCGCTGGATCGGCCGCCAGGCGGGCCGGATACGGCCGCCAGGCGGACCGGATCCGGCCTCCTGGCGGCGGATCCGGCCGCCTGGCGCTGGATCGGCCGCCAGGCGGGCCGGATCCGGCCTCCTGGCAGCGGATCCAGCCTCCAACGCCGGATCGACCGCCAGGCGGGCTGGATCCGGTCGCCTGGCGCTGGATCCGGCCTCCTGGCGGCGGATCCGGCCGCCTGGCGGCGGATCCGAACGCCAGGCGGCCGGATTCGGCCGCTAATATTTTTTATATTTAAAAAATTATTTGCGACCGTCAAAAGATCGACGGTTGCGACAATCGTCTAAAGTTTCGACAGTTGGGACCGTCGAAAAGTTGCGACGGCTTGGACCGCCGGCCTTTTTCGGCGGTTGCGACCGTCGGAAATATCGACGGCTCGGACCGCCGGAAGCCTTTTCCGGCGGTTGCAACCGTCGGAAATATCGACGGCTCGGACCGCCGGCCTTTTTCGGCGGTTGCAACCGTCGGAAATATCGACGGTTCGAACCGCCGGGGACTTTTCCGGCGGTTGCAACCGTCGGAAAATTTCGACGGGTCGAACCGCCGGGGACTGTTCCGACGGCCAGAACCGTCGATATTTTCGACGAATTTTTTTCAACCGTTGCAAATCCGTTTGCGACGAGCGTTTTTCGGACGGATCGATTCCGACTGAAAAACCGTCGGTAATTGCGTTACCGACGATTTTCGGGCTGATTACCGACGATTCGGACCGTCGGTAATCCACGTTTTTCTTGTAGTGTGATGTCTACCGCAGCATGATCTGTAGCAATCTGCTCGTCTGATTGAATTGAGCTAGGTGCTTGTGCTATCGACAGCGTAGCAACTGATATTATTAAAAAATAATTAATATAATTAATTGAGAAATATAATGTCAATAACAATAAATATATCACCTGGGGTAAGATGTCGTTCGACAAACCCTAGAATGTGGTGAAGCGTCCGGTAATCTCGGCGGTGGCGGTGGCGTAGCAATTGTCATGATAAGAAAATACATAAAATTTGCCTCTTATTTAAAATTATGGAATATACAAAAAATAACCTAGTGTGACATGTCGATCTTCGTCGTGCGACCGAGACATCCCGACTATGTGCCTCGTCGACGGTGGAGCCACTGTCACAAAAGCAAAATATTTAAAAAACACTATCTCCTACTGTGTATCGCCTACAATGTTACACGTACCACGCAGAGCAGAATGGATCGCCTGCTATGTGACGATCCGGCTACGTGCCCCGTCGACGGCGAAGGAACTGATATATTAGAAAATGAATTTAACTATTATAATCAACTATAAATAAGCAACTAACAATAAATATAGCACCTGGTGGTTGTGATGGCTGACTCATCTGGAGTGAACGCTTGGAAGAGCGAGATGACCCAGATGCTCAACCTCTAGTAACCATGACTGAAAAAAGTAATAATCTTCTCTTATTATCGGTAATCATATATAACTAAAAAAAGTAAGAAGCTTGTGTCATTAGAATAACTACGGGATTCATTTGCTTATTTCGTATTCTGATTCATTTTCATCATCTTTATCAGTCGCTATAATCTTGGTTCAAGTCATCGTCAACGAAATTATCAAAGTTCACTTTCAAGAGGTCATTTGAATTGAACTCTTCCATTGGCTCAGCGTCATCGACCAACTGAAAATTCTCAACTCCATTGGCCACATCAATCGACTCATTCACTCTATCTTCTTGATAGTAATCATCCATGGGCACATCGTTGTGTACGGATGATGTTTCATTATCATCTATCATTGTTTTTGCTAAGAATAGTCTACTTATCACCTTGCATGACGCACACCATTCATCCTTGGTTCTTTTCGATGGATACTTAGTGTAGTACACTTATTGCGCTTGTTCCGCCAATACGAATGGATTGTATGATTGAAGTCTCGACCGAGGGATAATATCCACCAATTTAAACTTTTGATCGATCTGAACTCCTTTCTCTAGATCGAATCAACGGCATTTTAGCACCATGACTTTGTTAGATTTTCCCAAATAAGACAATTCTATAATGGCTTCTATAACACCGTAGTAATCAAAGTCGTTGTCCCCGTACATGCTTCCTAGAACACATATGTCACTATTAATAGTTGAATGTTGTCGGCTATATTCTTTTGTATAGAACCGATATCCATTGACTATGACGCCGTAGTAGCTAAGAACTTGTTTCTTCGGGCTATGACCGAGATCTCATATTTTTAAATCTATGACTGAGCCATTAATAACCTACAAAAAACTAACTATAAACTTTATTAAAAGTTATGAACTTAAGTAACAATTAAGATCAAGCGAAAAGAATTCTCACTTCACATCTCAACCAATCGGCAAAATATTCATCTCGTAGTTTCAATAACTCATCATTTGAAACTAACGGATTGATTTCTCACTGTAATTTTTCAAATTTTCTGAATTCATAGTTGTCAATTAATGAAATCATATAACAACAATTAACTTTAAATTATATAACATATTAAAACAAATTGTCTTACTCCATATACGGTGTCACTTCGCTACAATTTGCAAGGACATAATTCTCAACGGCGGTGAGATCTTTGTCACTCAAGATAACTTTGCGTTCTGTACCAAGAAGCCGACATGGGTGCTTGAAGATTGATAGAATATTCATGTCAACTTCTCTTTCACCACCATCATCATTTCTTGGAACTTGGGTGTGTCATGATTGTATGTATGGCTCAAAGTACTTTGAAGTGAAGTTTGACACCTCCGCAATGAAATATACTTCACATATGGAACCTTCAATTTTTGTCTTATTCTTCGCCTTCCTTTTCAAATATAACATGCACCTTTCGAAAGGATACATCCATCGACACTGAACTGGACCCGTAACTTTTGTTTCATATGGTAGATGTACAATCAAATGTTTCATCACATCAAAGAAAGAAGATGAAAATATCTTCTCAGCCTTGCACACGGTAATCACAATAGAAGCCTCTAACCGAGAGATGAACGATGGATGCACAAAGCTCTTTAAAGAACATAGATAATTCTGTTAAAACCTCTCAGATGACCTTTGGCAAAAGTTCTTTAAAGTCATGACTCTTCATCCCATGTATCCTCCCATTGTCTAAGTTAAAACAACGAGATATGTTTGATACATATCCGTCGGAGAATTTTAATTACTATACCCATTCAAAAACCACTTTTCTTTGATCATTTCTCAAGACATAAGTAGCTTTTGGCTTTTTGCATTTTTCATTTTGAAGATGAATGATATCTAACTCTAGTCTTTTCCATATTAATTTCATGCCTTCGCGAGCTTGTATGCTATCTTTTGTTCTTCCTTTAACATCCATAATAGTGTTGAAGATGTTGTTAAATACATTCTTCTCCACATGCATGACGTCCAAGTTATGACGTACCAAGTTTAAAGACCAATAAGGCAACTCCCAAAAAATACTTCTTTTCTCCCAATTATGTTCACTTTCAAACCCAATTTGCTTGTAACTACCGGCCTTCAATCCGAATGAGGCTTCACTAAGCTTGTTTACTTGCTCTAGCAATTCTTGTCCCGTCAAATGAGTTGGAGATAAAGTGTTCTCGGATGTATTCTTTTTAAATGAGTTTCGATCACGACGCATCGAATTCTCTAATGGCAAAAACATTCTATGACAATCAAACCAGCAAACTTTCCTAAAATTTTTCAAATAAAATTATTTTGTATTCTTTCCACATATGGGACAAGCAAGTTTACCTTTTGTGCTCCAATCACTCAACATTCCATATGCCGGAAAATCACTTATGGTCCACATTAATGTGGTTCTCATAGTGAAATTTTGCTTTTCGAATTTGTCATAGGTAACCACGCCATCCTCCCACAACATCTTGAGTTCATCAATCAAAGGTCTTAAGTAAACATCTAAACTTTTACTAGGAGATCGAGGACTCGGAATCATACAGGTAAGCAATATGTTCTCTCGTCTCATACACATGCTTGGAGGCAAATTATAAGGTGTCACAAAAATCGGCCAACATGAATAAGCAGTACTTGATGAACCAAATGGGTTGAAGCCATCGGTGCAAAGTCCTAATCTAACATCACGTGATTCTGCAGAAAAAGCCGGATAAAGTGCATCAAATCATTTCCATGCCTCTGCATCCGAAGGATGTGTAATTGAATTTTGATCATCACGTGCCCCTTCTTTGTGTCACCTCATAAATGATGTAGTTTTTTCAGAAAAAAATAGTCGTTGTAATCTTGGAACAATGGTAAATATTGCATTTGCCACATTTTTTTGAAATTTGGGAATTCTTTTTCAGCTTGTGTCTGGGCTCGGCACAAATAGAACAACTCATAAGTAAGTTGTTTTCCTTGTAGTACAACATACAATGATTACGACATGCATCAATCTTCTGATATTCCAATCCTAAATCTCTCATCAATCGTTTGCACTTGTAAAAATGTCCTATTAATTTCTCTGAAGTTGGAAGCATACTCTTAACAATGGCAAGCATCCGGTCAAAACAACTTTCGCTCATATTAAATTCTGATTTCAAATTCATTAGTTGTGCCACTGTAGAAAATGTAGTTTGCTTTGCTTCTTCGAGAAGATTATAAAACTTAGAAGCCGAAGGATTCGGGTCTTCTTCAATCAATGTTTCGCCAACATTTTCTCCTAACATTGCATCTCGTATCATGCCCCTGTACTAATTGCTCGAGTCGCCCACAACGGTATTTACATTAGTTGTTTCTTTAGCCCATCTTTCTTCGCCATGAAAGAACCAATTTGTGTATGTCAGTAAGAAATCATTGTAATATAAATCCTTCTGCACATCATATCTTACTTTCCACTGATAATATTTGCACTTCCGGCATGGACATAAGATTTTGCCATATGAAGAAGCAACACCTTCATTTTGATATGACACATTAATGAATTCATCAACACCATCCTTATATTCTTCAGTTATAATGCTATGTTTATCCTTCCAACGATGAATCCAACTATGATCTGACTTTATCATTTCTGTAACGGACAACATTAAGCCATATGTCAATAAATTCGTGTACTTGAAACATGTGATTTTGAAGTTACGAAGTCCAAAATCAAATATTTCAAGTACTTCATCGTCAAATCATAATTTCATTTTATTACCAAGAATGTGGAAGTACATCCTTAGTAAAATTTATGAGAACATAATCAAAAAGAGGTTCAAAAAGATGTTCTAGTAATTAAGTTAACCTGCACTAGTAATTTACTAATAACTATCTTAACAACACTACTTTCAAGTAATTAAGTAGTATTTAACAAAACATGCATTAGTAACTAACTTAACAGCAATAGTTTCAAGTAATTAAGTAGTATTTAACTTAACATGCATTAGTAATTAAATTAAGATGCATTAGTAATTACCTTAAGATGCATTAGTAATTAACTTAACATGGTGTCGGGCTCGTACCTTCTTAACCGGAGAAGGATGGCGGCGGACGGCGGGCAGCGGTGGAGGAAGGCGGCGGGTGGAGGAGGGCCACGATGGAGGAGGCGGAGGCGGTGGTGGAGGGCGGCAGAGGGGCGCAGTGGAAGAGGGCCGCGATGGAGGCGGCGGTGGAGGGCGACGGAGCGGTGCGGTGGAGGAGGCGGAGGAGGAGGCGGAGGGGTGTGGTGGAGGAGGGGTGCGATGGAGGAGGCAGAGGCGGCGGTGGAGGGCGGCGGAGGCGCGCGGTGGAGGAGGCGGAGGCTGAGGAGCGCGGCGGAGGGGTGCGGTGGAGGAGGCGGTGGAGGAGGCGGAGGGGCGCGGTGGAGGAGGGGCGTGATGGAGGAGGCGGAGGCGGCGGTGGAGGGTGGCGGAGGGGCGCGGTGGAGGAGGCGGAGGCGAAGGAGCGCGGTGGAGGAGGCAAAGGGGCGCGGTGGAGGAGGTGGAGGCGACAGAGGCAGAGGAGGCTGAAGGCGGAGGAGGCGGAGGGCAGAGGAGGAGGCAGAGGAGGCGAAGGCGAATGGCAGCAGAGGAGGTGGTGGAGGTCGGAGGTGGAGGCAGAGGCAGAGGAGGCGGAGCAGTCAATCGTCAACGTCGGGCGTCGGACGTCAGGTGTCGAACGGAGAGCAGAGGAAGCGAAGGGCGAACGGCGGGCGGAGGAAGCAGAGGGCGTCGGAGCAGCGGGAGTCGGAGCGGAGGGCGTTGACCATCGGCATCGGTGGCACGGTGAAAATAGACGGTAATAATAAACAATGAAAATGAAGAAGAGGGGTTAGGGATTTAAGTCAATTGTTTAGCGTCTCAATAAAATGTGACGCTTCGTCGACGCTCCAGAGGCGCCAACACTAAGACGCTATTACGTGGTTGTCGAGATGCTATGTAGAATTTTCTTCCTAATTTAACATTATATGCGCGAGAATACATTATAATAATATGTATATGTGCACGAGTTATGAGTCAATACATGCCCCATTCCAGATGTTTTGTTCTCTTCCCACGATCTAAAAATTATGAAATGCATATATAATTATTCATGTATGTATATAAAATTATAAGTCTATATGTATATGTGTCCATAACAAAATTGTGTGTATATATATATATGTAATATATGTGTATTTATATGTCTACGTGTGAGAGATTAAGTCACAATAATATTTTTATCTATATGTATTATAAGTACATAGGTGTATGTATATGTCTATACATGTGCAAGACATATATAGATAACGTGTATATGTATACGTATTCCAAGTGTATATATGTATGTATATATTTATATGTATGAGATTAAGTGATAATAATACGTATATGTCTACTTATTATATATAAGTACAAGTATATACGCGTATTTATATGTCTATATGTGCCTGATTAAGCGAGTGTGATAAAAAGTCGGCCACAGCGGCGTAATACAAGCGCTATTGAGTCGTTAAATATGTTTAGCGACCCAATAGCGTCGACTCGAGTCTAGTGTGACTTAGCGTCTCATAGAGGCGACGCTATAAAGACGCAACCAGTGTCCCCTGGCGTTGACATCGACGGCGGCTCTAGTGTGACGCTAGGTAGGCACTATTGAGCCTCCATGGAGATGCTAAAATGGCATAATTTGTAGCAAATCACATCTCTTAATTCAACCATCATAATTTCATGATTAAGAATATAAAAATAATATATGTATAATTAAGATATGATATATATTGTATGGATAAATAACATATATAATAATTACAATGAATCATGCATCTGCATATATGATGGTTGGAAATAAGTGATATATCATTGATCAGTGGCAGCCACCTCTAGAGTCAAATCCATCATTTCGTTTTCTAGAAATGGGATGAGATAGACTAAAGCTAAGTGTCATGTGGAGCTAAGTACTACATGGTGAAAAATCATGGTGGGAGCCACCTCCAGAATCCGTAGGGGCCACCTCTATAGTCCACCTATCACTGTATGATATGTTCCCAAAAAGGGATGAGGTGGAGTTAAGTGCTAGATCACGATGGGAGCCACCTCTAGAGTCCATCTACGGATCACCGGCCAGTTGATGATCCGTGCATTCATATGAGAATGTTGTATTTTGTGTTCATCCATTTGAGATTTGTTATATGATTGTAAATGTGAAGTGAATGTTATATACCTTATATATGATTATAAAAGTTGTTGTTATGTATGCCATTAAATATTTCTTACTATTCATTGCCTCTTTGAATTTATTAGATAGTAATATATAGGTCATGAGTTATCAACTTATTGAGCTATTATTTGTTGTGAAGATATTGCGTGTAATAAATAGAAGGCTTGTAGCTCTCATATCTTTCTCTTGAAATAGTGATAGAGTTTGATATGTGTTATTTATAAAAAAAAAGTAATTTTGTATCTCGTAAAATAAAAATTTGTTATGACTATGTGGTTGTTGAGCCCTAGGGTTTGTTACATGCTCATGCTCTGAATAATCAATATAAGCTATGTAATTTTATCTATGATATATTTTTTCATGTGTTATCTAGAAGAACTATACATAATTTTCATAATTTTATTTAATCATCTTGTGAGCCCTAGGGTTTGTTACATGCTCATGCTCTGAATAATCAATATAAGCTATGTGATTTTATCTATGCTATCTTTTTTCATGTGTTATCTAGAAGAACTATACATAATTTTCATAATTTTATTTAATCATCTGTAATTAGTCGCGAACTCTAATTTAAATCATGATTTAAATCAACGCCGTGATACTTCTCGATGCTCCATGATTCCTCGAATGCCCCTTCGAACATTAAGCAATCAAGCTCCTGCATTAGTGCCCCAAAGCGCTAATGTCATGATCCCATAACAACTCATCTCATCATACCCATGATTGAAAGTCTATAAGAGCGACTCTCAGCATATTCGTCTTGACCATAAAACTTTCGCTGCATACACAAAATAGGCTTGACTGGTGCCCCTTCACCTAGTTGTTGCACATGGTCTTGTGTCCGAGAATAACTCCGTGACAAGTGGCATTAGAGCAAGTTCATCTTGTTCGGATCCATGCGACGATGACCTGCCTATGTCATCACTAGGTGTCCTTGCATGGAAAAGTGCTTCCGCTCGCAAACTCCCACTATGCCTAGGTGCACTGGTGTCATACTCTCTAATCATGGTCGCCAACAACGAATGCTTGGCAAGTTTCATCGTCACACGCCCAATCATGTCCCATAGCAAGTTCATCATACACATGTGTCATGTCAAGGAACGCTCGTCATATACTATAATGACAGATCGATCGCCCCACCTAACCGCGGTATACGTCCTTCACTCAAGCAAATCGCCACTCCACATGTACAATCGAGAATTCTAAAGTTTTGCGCTATGACAAGAAGAGTGTCCTCATGCACGGTCATGATGGTCTTGTGTCACTCATACCACGAGGTCACATTACATGCCTAGCTATGTAACTCGAAGTGCTTGTTTCACATTTAGGAACTGTCGTCATGCTCGGTCATGACAATTTGGCATTGCTCAATGTTTTGTGACGTCGCATCGCATATTTAGTCATGCAATTTGAAGCGCACAACGGTTCCATGGAAGTTGGCTCAATGTCAAGCATCAACGTTCAATGTCACTTTTGACTACAGGAACGTAATTCACAAGCATCTTGTCGTGCCGCCAGCCCAGCCTGTCGTGTCAAGATGACTTTCACAAATGGGGCAAAGAATTTATCTCTTCCAAACATTCTATCATTAGGTGTCCTCCTGCAAGCATCATAATGTCACCCACCGATAGTTGGGATGAGACTGCTACATATCTACACGAATCGATACTTCAACTCCATTGACAAATTTGCAAATGGTATGAGCGTTGGGCATTTGGCGAACCTTAGCATGCTGTTGTCAAGTGTTCTGCCATCAACCAAAGGAAGGCCCGCCTTTCCTTTTGTCCAATGCCTAGAGTAATCGAAGTGACCTCCAAAAATCGAAGTTAAAGACTTGAAAGACAAAATGTCGATATTGTCCTTTCAAATAGAGATGGAAGTGAAGTTGGGAGCTCTTGCCATGAGTTCTCTAACATCAATCCACTTGCCATCAAGCGGAATATCTTCACGAGCATCCCCATGAATTGGTGAAGGCCCGAAACACCTACTCCTCTGCTAAAGTCAGCCGTCCGATGGATAAGTCTGTCAAAGGTGAATAATTTTTGTCAACAAGCATAATGACATCACTTTGTCTGAACTACAGATGGGCAAGTATCAAAGGTGCATCATCTTCATCAATAAGCACAATGATATTACCCCATTCATGCCCAAAGATGTTGTCGAAGCTTCAAAAAAAGTTTCTGGGATCAAAAGAAACTGCATCCTAAGAAATCTTGCAAGATGTGGCGAACTTATGGTGGTGATACCATCGCGACAATATAGAACGTGGCAATGTTGATCCCATTAAGACATGGGACGAATTCGGACAACTCATCAAATATTTTTGCTCTGCTAAGTTGGAACTGGATGCCAAGATTGCGTTGTTCAGCAATAGCCAAAAGGGCACGTTGAAGAAGTTTACCGAGCTCCGCCTACATAACTTTCATGTGGACAAAGATACATTGCTGGCAAGTCTTCATCAAGGGCTTAAAGCTTTGGACTAGAACGGAGTTGGAGCGACAAGATTGCCCGCTCGCTAGTCGACGTTGCCGAATCACTCATGGAGTATGCCAAAACAAATGTCATACCACCAAAACTCTCAGGCAAAGGCAATGGTGGAGGAGAGAAGTCCATGTCATAAGGAAGCAAACCAAACTTGGAGTCAAGTCCACACGGACATGGGAAGACTCTCATCGCTCCCAGCAACGACTTGGAGCAGACAAATTCTAAGGTGTCCCATCAAAAGAACTTTGTTCACCTCGAACCGCCAAAATCTCAAATGACCATCAAGGGTGAGGTGGTCCTATCATCTGCATTCGACGGATGGATGATTCTATGTCATAACCATTTGCAACATGGAGACATGGAGTCAACTCATGCCTATCAAATGACAAGACTCTCATCGCGCTTGTCGCGATCCCAACTATTTCTCCGAGTTATTCATGGAGTCATTTAGGAGTTCATCCTCAAGATCCCGAACCAATTGAGTTGACACTACACAAGTCTAAAGAAGCTGAAGTCAATAGAAACTCGATGGATGGATAGTTTCTTGATGAAATCAGACCGCTCACATTGTGCACAAGTAATGACCTTGATTGGACGGATGAGTAAACGAAGCAAGCCTAAGATAGGAGTTCTCAACGAGTCCTAAAAAGCACGAACATTCCTAGCATTGCGTGACGCTGATGAAGTACAAGTCAAGACAAAAAAGAGAGAATCCAACTAGGCAAGTGAAGTCAAGACCGGGGACGAAGACCCTAAAGAAGCTCGAAGAACGGCATCGGGGACATCGCCGACTTTGGTGGGGGAGAATGTCATGGGGCATTTTCTTGTGACATGACGCACAAAACCTCGTAGTGCCAATGTCGCTCAACTTAAGTTTCGGCTGCTCAGTGCCATACCAAAGAACACATACAGTCGTCCCGCACTGCATAATCTTTCTGAGTACTAAGTTACCCATCCTTGTGGCATAATCTTGTAAGGACATCCTTATAAATGGCCATCTTGTAAGAGCACTAATATTTTACATTTTCACTTTTGTATTGAGACTCTCTTATCTACAATGCATTAGAGATGAGTTTACTAGTGCCTTCATCGGTCCATATGTATTTTATTTCTTATATAATACAAGCAAGATTTTCCTAACTCTTTTATGTATTTTATGTTCTTACCTTTGAGCATGGGGTGACAACTCACATCAGTCATTCTTCTCGGTACCTCGTGATTTCTCGAATGCCCCTTCGGACATTAAGCACTCATGCGTCTGTATTAGTACCTCAACGCGCTAATGCCACGATCTCATGACGATATGTTGAACACTCTCGTCATGCTTAAGAGCGACTCTCGACATAAAACTTCCGTTGCATACTAAAAATAGACTTGGCTAAGTATTTCTTCGCCTAATCGCCATGTTGAGTTCGAGAATGACCCATGACACATCCGTCTCTGTTGGGCGTATACTTGGAATATTAAATATCAACACTTCTATTAGCCCCCACCAGTCCACTTTAAAAATAGTTAACTGAAACTTTCTGCACACTATTTCATGTCCAAGGCCGCTAACAATTGAATTGACATTTTGTTTACCTAATTGACGTTTGATCCCTACATAACGACTATGCTTCCATAGTAATTAGTCATTTCGAATATACACTTTTTTTATCACAAATAATATTTATCATATTTTAATTTTCATAATTAATAACTAATTGTATTTTTTTTTGTCCATATAGTACATTATAAAGAAAGCCTACGCAGCAATTTCGCTCAGCATCCTTAAAATAATGCAGACTGTTCGATGAACTAAGATTTTTATTCGGAGGACAACGAATCCAAGAAAAAGAATAATCTGTATTCCAAGTATTTCGTGGAAAATGATTGTTTTCTCGTTGTGAATATTATGACAAAACTACATTTGTTCTATCTAATTTCAAATAAAATATGATCAAGTGCAGAAGTTTTTTTTCAAATAAAATAGAGGACAAAACAACTTGAATGACATAAACAAAGAGCAGTTAGTAATGCAACACATAAATTCAAGTGCTGTGCAAAGTAGCTGAACAGCATAGCTAGATATATGATGTCAGTTGTCAAATAGATGCAGGGACAAAATGTCAAAAGACAATAATGCACCACTCAACCTGCAAATTTGAGTGTTAATATCGAATTCGCAGTGTGGAGAAACTATTGTGCATCTTTCTGAAAACTACAGCAATGAACATGAAGAGAATGATGTTTGCGAACAGTGTGCTCTCCTTCTGTATCTTCTCCTTTTTTTGGTGAAAGGAATAATTCAAGCCAAGGCTAATGGTTGTTGAAATGATAAGTGTTTACTGGATCAGTATTCATATTTCGTATTGTTTGCATCCATACCCTCATTGCCAGTTGTAATAACCATCGAATTCTTGAGTTCTTCAAGCTGCATAAAGATTTACCCATGTTAATATCTTTAAACACCACAAATTAAATGTTCAGAGTGCATTAAACAATGACAAAATAGATATATGCCGATCTGCTACTTTCTTTTTATTTTTCTACAAGTGATATGGCAAATATGGAAAACAGTTTGAATTTGAACTTTCAACCATTTGGAGTGGTAGATAGGTACCAAAATACTTCATAAAATCATAAGAAGTTCCATTCCATCTTGCTTGACAAAATGCTTGGTTGTTGAGAATTATACGTCAAATGAATCTCCAAGTGGTGCAAGATGTTTACCTAAATGGAAATATAAGGGATCGGAGATGAACCAAATTAATACCATGTTACAACCTATTAACCTCTACATTCCCTTCTGGATGGAAAAATCAGTTGGAATTATACCATATAAATGGAAGTTTTCCAACTAGATTGTGTTCATCAACATGGTGGATTTGGATTCGACACCACCGAAGAAGTTAGCCATCATGAAGTTTTGATGTGGGATAGCCCAAGTATAAGCCCAAATGTTGCTTGACATGACAACCGATCCAATAATGTGGTAATTATGATGGGGGATCATGGCAGAACTTGGCATTTTTAAAGTATTATCAAGTGCATAGTTGAAAAACTAAAAAAATGCATAATATGCCAATGCATGTAAGGGAGAAAAAGATAATATTAACAGAACCAAAGAGAAATGAGGAAACTACCTCAGATGCAGTAATCAAGAGTTAAATTCACAACGCAAAATCTAATGTGATCTGTTACTATTGGCATGTATGAAAACAATTAGTAAACTAATAATGTTCTTGCATGGCAAGGAAAGAATCATGGTGTAAATCAACTTATTGGTTGAGAGGAATGAAAATGTACTTAAGCAATAACATTTTAGCATTTTTTTTAAACTAACGTTTTAGATTTTTATGGCATAAATACATTTTTATTTATGAAATTTACTGAATTGAGCCAAAGTCACCTAAGGGAGATATGGTATGCTCATGTATCAGTTTGGAGACAAAGTTTATATCCTGTTTCAGCCTGACTTATCACAAATCCAGATCCAAAGTAAGGTTTGGACATTAATGAATTATATATGGAAGTAACAAAAGATGGGGGGGCATAACTCCTAATAAAATCTTAAAACTTATTTGTTGGTTGTCTTTATCCTAAGTATAATGAATGGAACACTTCCTAAACAAAAAACTTAGTAGTTAGCTGTTCTTAACATGATGAGTAGCATTACAAGGATAAGGTTACCAGCAAATTATTCCAAAAGCTGGAGTTGGTAGGTAATTGATCTTCATGATTGATGGAGATGGCCATAAATAGGTACTATATCATTATCTGAATCTCTGGAAATCACAAGGTATGAAATGTTAATAGTATTTAATGCCTTCTAACAAGTAATTTGTTTATTTTATGATATGCATTCAAGTCCTCGACAGAAATCAAATTATCTTGTATTTTAAACAAAATGTAGCAAGAAAATATAAAAGAAAAGTTGAATTAACTTCGCCGCAAGGGAAAGAAAGAAAAGAGGGACGGTAGGGCCTGCAGCATTAAGCTAATTGAAGGACAGAGAAATTCCTACTGAAAAGGTTCTAGCCATGAGAACACTAGTGATAAAAATATTCATTCGAGTATACTTGCAAAATCAAAATATCTATCTAGGATATGTCAATACCCTCTGTAGTACAATATGCATTCAATAATCTATGCAAATATTTACCTCTCTGCATGTTTCCTTGTGAGCTTTTAAGAGCTCATTATACTTCATCTCCAAATCTGACTTTTCAGCTTGTAACTTTTCGTATTCTGAAATAGATGGACCACCAAGCTTCTGTTGAACAAACCTGTGGAAACAGGGTTTTCCCACTTTCCATTAAATGAAGAGATGAATGTTTGGTTTGAGCTGAAATTTTAGCTTTCATAACGAAAAGGAGCATGCTATCAGATTTCTAAATAGGGCCATGTATATTTCACAGGAACAGAAAAAAAAAGTGTGAAGGAATCTGCCTCAAATTATGATGCCCATTTTCAAATCTCAGAAGGGAAATATGTTATGCATCCAAGAAGTGACCACAATAAAAACTATAACTATTTCTATACTTTATATATGCTCCAAATGTCCATATTCTAAAAAGTTACCATGATTATGGAACTTACTCAACAGCTGACAAAGGCTTTTCATTTTCTTCATACAATGCAACAAGAACTGCATGAAGACATGTGATAGATACCTTTTAATTCATATACAATGCAGCATACCATTTTGATAATCTTGATTTGTTAAAGAAAGTGGAAAACCTTTAGTGAGAGCATCAAGGACACCACTGGAGTCTAGATACTTCCTGAAAGCCTCCTTTTTTGCCTCCCTTTCCTGAATATGACATGCTAACTGAGAAATAACGGTTCATAAAATAAAATTTCAAAATGCATGACATCCAATAGAAAATGAAAAATGTCCTATGATTGAATTGCGGTTCCAGTGACGCATCATTGTTGCTTTATTGTTAGACTTTCTTATCTAGCCTTCAGTCTTTTGTAATCAAACATATGTTTCACGAGGCAAATGTGGACTTTTTGACAAATCCTCAACTTCCACTGACTGTATTAATAGATAATTAAAAATTTCCTTCAAAGGGAAAATGGCACCTGCTGGTCAGCAATTGTTTATAATTTATCGCCACCCAATGAATATCTTCAATGTCATTTTAGATGATATCTTTTTTTGGATCGCATTGGGAGGATACTGGTCTAACATAGAGAAATTTACGTCCAACTCAGGACTAGAAACCTTGACTTCTATAAAAAAAAAATTACAGTATCTTGACCTTTGGTTCCCCAATATTCACATACTGTTAAAATTTGAGAAGGTGGCCTAAGTTAAATCCATAAAACTGTCAGCAGTGCTTGCTCTTCTATCCCTGAAACCATGAATCTCGTGCTTGCAGATCTTCTGCTAATATATGTTATTCAAAGAAATTTGTTTTTTTTTTTGTATCTAATCGACTTTGGTGGTCAAATACAATCATAGAGCGAAGAGTAAATAAGGACCTAAAAAAAGTTGAATATGACAGATATATTGTCGTCAGAAGTTGGCTTATCATTCATTATCTTCTTCCAGTCTGGTTGATCCAGCTTATCATTCATTATCTTCTTCCAATCTTGTTGATCACAGAACAGAAGTGTTGCAGCAACATCTTCAAATCTTTCACCCCATGGAAAGTTGTCGCGAAAATTCTCAAACTACTCTAAGGAACGTTCTCTCTTCTGCGGTGCACTAAAGGATTTCAGCGTTTTGAATGAAATGATTATACAAAGGCAAAAGGTAGGCAGAATGTTCTGAAATGAAAAAGTGTTAACTGCATTGGGGTGTCAGCAGTCACATTCAAGCAAGAACAGGCATGAAGAATTTAGCAGATCTAAGACATAGAGAAATAAAAAACATATAAGGATTTAAAAAGGCAAGTCGAGGCGTATAAAAAGAGCGCGTACCATTCCTGGAAACATCAGTTGCTGTAAGCAGATCTTGGTGGAGGTGGAAGAAAATGGGCTGCCTAAGTTGATCGAATTTAGGGTGTGTTACGATTGGATTCGGGCGGATCTTGGAGTACGAACGAGTTGGCGGTGAGCGTGTTGAAATCGCCTGAGAGGCAGAGTGATATTAAAAAAAAAAAAAGGAAGAAAGCGGTACGCGCACCGGTGGTGACGACCCCAGAACGTGTTACTTACATTACACCATTATACAGGGGGATTCATCGTTTTTTTATCTTTAGAGGTATGATTAAAGGAGTGTTGGATTTATAGTCTATATAAATCTTAAAGTTTGTAGAATAACTCTTCGAGCGGAAGCCAAAACAGTGAATCATTATGACTTTTTACTTTTCTGTGAACAACTAATTAATGGACACCCTTGTGCCTCGCGGTCTGAAATCAAATCTGGCGAACGGAATACTTACTCATGGCACAAATATCTCTGAATGAACTTATACGAAAAGCATGTCTTGGTGAATGCTTATCACGCATACACAATGTGTGGTCCACGTGCATCATACATGCACTTGATCATGTGAATCCTCTTGTCCCCTATGTGCGTGATTGCGTAGATGCACGCAATCACTCGGATGCAATCCATGTGGACATACTTCCTTTAATCTACCACTTTCTCAAAAGGGCATGGTCATATGCAATATCTAGCCCAAAAGGGCATACATCCTTTAATTTCCCACTTGTTCGCATTGAGCACTTATTTGTTTTTTCGTTTATTCAAAAAATGGTAAACGAGTCATGCGACAGTACAAACACATCTCTTTATAAGAATTAAAAATGAATGTATTATGATTCACAATCACTCAATTATCTCTACATCGTATATCATGCTTGTTAGATATTCATGATAGTTTACATATGAACCAACAAATGCTCAAATAATCATGCAATTCCTGGTTTCACATTAGCTAACTTTTATATACACTACATTTTTCAACATAAGATATTAGTCATCTGATTGTATATGAAAGTTTAATGCAATCCATAATAATTCTTTCCCTCATACTCATGCCTTTTAGTAGTGAACTAACTATTTTTCTAGATATGACTCGACATACTACTTTACTTCGCCTTTGAGTACTCCACTAAAGTAGCAAGCACTAAGTCTGTTCATTAAGACAGTCAAGAATCAAGGGCACATACAGATGATCATCTGTCAAATACTCACACCATGATGGCAATTGAACTAATCAATTCATCATGCCTCTAGGTTATCTTACTATTCTTAGTACTAAACACAAGTATTGCAGTAGAGACTCTCATTGAAGGAGTGTATGTCTAACTCTATTAAAATTATGCACCGCATAAACTTAAGTTTAGTCACTTCCTTTTAACGTCTAACTTGTTCAAACTCGCTCTTATATGGCACTAAATTTGAATCTCAAATCTAACATCTCTCTTAATCAAATGAGGTTGACTAATTAAAACTCATGTTTTAATATATCTTTTTTTAAATTACATTATATAATTCATACATTTATGTCTTCATAAGCATCGGAAGCATTTTGTTTGTGTGAGAAAACAAATTCAAGCTTGATTGACATACTTTTCATAGCCATAACAAAAAAAATTATCAAAAGATAATTTTTTATTCATTAAAAAACTTGAGTACATCATTATATTTATAATCCATGCAGCCCTATAGAATTTACATGTCTCAAGAATGTCTCTCTCGACAATGATTTGGTGAATGGATGAACAACCATTTTGTGTATTGATATATATCAACTGAGATATCTTCTTTGGTTTCTTAATCTCGTACAAATTTATACTTTGTGTCGATATGCTTTCCTTTGCAATGGTATTTCTTATCCCTCGCATAAGCAATAGTTGGTTTGTTATCACAGTGCACGATCATTTTCTCTGTTGCATTCTCAATTCTAAAAAATATTCAAGTTTTGAAGGAATCATTTAATTAAGCGATGAGCCTTTTTGTACTGCCACTGAATAAATTATGAATTATGTCTTCATAGTTAATAGTCTCACAATCTTTTTTCTTACTACTCCAAATAACAACACTTGAGCAAGAAAGTGTAACCGAAGGTGAATTTTCGTTCATCAATGTCACTAGCCAAATCGGCATTGATGAATTCATAGATTTCCTCCATGATAGCGCAAGATCTACAATACCTTGAGGTATCTCACGATTCGCTTCACCACCTCTCAGTGTTAGCCTAGACTAGCATAATATCGTGTAAGTAGTTATAGCAAAACATATGTTTAGTCGAGTACACATCATAGCGTACATCAGCTTATCGACCACACTTGGAGAACATTAAACATTTTTTTTTGTTCCTTTAGAATTTTAGAGCATATATCCAGCTTTCACGATAAGAGTGTCAGTGGGTTTATAGAGATTCATATGTAAGTGTTTCAAAACTTTCTTTATTTATGATTCTTGTGATAAAATAATGGGTTATTTGCAAGACTCTCGTTGGATTTGCACACCCAATATATAGGTTACTTCACCCATGTCCCTCATCTCAAACATAAAGGACAACCCCTACTTAATGGTTGACAAAATTCTTGTTATTTCTAACTATCACGTATAAATTATCATCGGACTTATGAACATATCTTCATCAATCATGTTAAAATCGTATGAAATGATTGATTGATGAAATTTAAGATAACATTGTTTAAATGATTATTTGACTCCATAAATGGACTATACAATATGCAAACTTTGTGCTCTTCTCTTTACAACCAAGCCTTGAGGTTGTTATGTGAAAATTTTCTCATATAATTCTTTAGTGAGAAATGTAGTCTTTACATCCATTTGACATAATTCTAAGTCCATATATTTGACTATAGCTAATATTAAGTGAATTGAAGCAAACTTACAATAGGTGCAAAGTTTCTTCATAGTCAACATCTATTATTTGGGTAAAACCTTTCACCACTATGTGAGTTTTATATCTTTCAATTTATTCATCTATGCCACATTTAATTTTAAGAATTCATTTGTTCTCAATTGCCTTACGGCCTGGCGAGAGATCAACCAAGTCTGAGACTTAATTTTTCCACATGGACCTTGACTCTTTCTTCATTGCTTTAATCCATTCTTCCTTAGCAAGGGACGAGAGAACATCCTTAACAGATTTGGACTCAAGTTCATCTTCCAATTACTATATCGGTTTCATGTGATCCATCTTCATGCAACCCTTTGATTTCGAATCTTTGGCGTGAAATATATTTTCTAATAGTCCATCAAAGAAAACTTTCAAGTTCATCAATTGATGGTTGTGAATTAATCTCTCTCACTCTGATCAAGACGTGGGATGGAGAAGACAAACTCCTCAACAGGTTAATCCGCCTACATCGTCAACTCAATATTTTCTTCTTCATTTAAAAGAAGCTCATCATTTATCTCTCGTTGCTTAGGAAAGTCATTTTCTATAAATGTCACATCTCCACTTTTGATTTTTGTCCTTCACTTTTATTTATGACTACATAGCCCTTAGGGGTTTCACAATATCTTATGAAGATACATTTCTACCTTCTTGAACCCAACTTCCCATACTTATGGGAATTATTTAAACATAGACTGGCAACCCCAAGAACGCAAATAAGGTAGGCTTCAAATTGTCCAAAGTTCATAGGGACAACAATCAATAGTGCATCTCCCCAATATTTTTTAAATCAGAAGATTAGCTTACGTCATCATGGATCGAACCATACAAAATAAGATATGATTTCATCTTTCTGCAACATCATTTGTTACGGAACCCTTGGTACTATTAGTTGTCTAAATATACCATTTTCATCACATAATTTTTTGAATAATTCAGAAAGAGATTCACGTCTACGATCGGTTCACAAAATTTTAATCTTGTAATCAACTTGACTTTGTTCAGTGTTTATAAATCATAGAAAATAATTCAAAGCTTCGGACTTGTAAAAAATCAACTATACAACAGCGTAACATGAAATAAAAAACTCTGTATCTTGCGTGAAGATTAATTGGACCACATATGTTTGAATGGATTAAATATAATGAGTACTCGGCAAGTTTTCTCTTTCCAAATGGCGTTCTTATTTTCTTGCCAAATAGACATTCCTCACAGTTTGAAAGATCAACTTTTGCAAGAGACCTAAGAGGCCTTCTCTCATAAGCCTATTCATGCGATCTTGATCAATGTGTCCCAATTCGGCATGCCAAATATTGGCATTTTTATTTACAACAAAAGATTATACAAAAGAATAACTATCAGTAATAGGTACTTTATTTAAAACATAAAAAATATTATTGAGAAAACTATTGTACGAAAGATCATTGTCAAGACATATTGTCATTTGTTTCCTTTGGAAACTTATTACATAACAAAGTTTGTCTAATGCTAACAAAGAAAGTAAATTTCTTCTAAAAGTTAGAGCATATAAAACGTCGTAAAGATAAAAAATTTGATTGTTGTGGAGTTCTAACTTGTACGTTCTGATGCCTTTAACTTTAACATTTTCATTGTTGACAACGTGAATTTATTTTCTCCCCGCACTTATTCGACAAAATTTCACGAAAACTCTACGTGCTCTTGCTACATGTAATGTGGCTCCCCATTATGCAATTCACAAAAAATGAGTTTTAGCAATTAAGGTACAAGTAGAGACATAAGTAACTGAAGGTTCTGACATTTTCTTATGCTCAACAATCACGAGCGAAGTGACCATGTTTGCTACAATTATAGCATTTCACTTTATTTACGTCTATTTTTTCATCACATTTTCTGCATTTGTGTTAGTGGCCTTGGATCTGCCCAACAATTTTGCTCTTTTTATTCTATTGCAGCATGTGACTTTCTTCGCTTGAATTGGGAATTAACTCTTTGCCCACCATTTTCAGCAACTAATGCTTTAAAGCATTGATTTATGGTTTAAAGAGTCTCATCCTCCATCTCAATGTGGCAAGCAGCTTGGTCAAAAGTTTTTATACTTTCACTGTACGCATCAAGTTACAATGTATGTGTTCCCAACTTCTAGGAAGAGAGTGGATCAGAGATTGCACTTATTACTCATCATCAAGCATTTGTCCTGCATTATTGATTTCAAGGATTATGCCAGGACATGCTTCCTCATCATATGATTTGAACGTTTTTTATAAGAGTCAAATTTAGCCATGAGTACTGAGGTTTAGTGGTCTAGTGACCTTATACTTAGTATGAAGTGTTACCCACATTTCAAAAGTTGTCTTGTAGATTTAGAATTCACACAAAAGAGAATTGATCATCATACTCAGCAACATAACGTGAGCAATATGATTCTTTTTGGACCAAACTTGATATGCCCCCATAAATCTCCGACATTGGGCATTGTTTCTATGTGTAAATTCATTCACAACATGATTAATGGTCTTCGAAACCTCTTGATATTCTCAACAACAATTATCATCGTTTAGTTTTTCATTCTTATTCAAGTTAGCAATGATTATTTTGGAAATCAAGATCTAGTTTGGTCACAAAATAAAAGAAATCAGCATTATGTATGTTATAATTTGTCTACAAAAATATAAATAATGAAATAACAATACTTGTGAAGTAGTGACATCGAGAGGTTGTATACTCTCACTCATCTCTCACTATATCTAATAAATATTATCATTTACTATGTTAATAATGCGACAAAATTAATCTGTCTTTGAATTGTGAATTAATACATATTTAAATTTTTTTACTCTATAAATTTTGAATCGACTTATAATTCAAAATATTTGAAATTCATTTCGTGACGCACCAAATTATTTTTAATTTGACCAAGACAATCATGACTAGTGCAATGAGGCGCTTTCCTGAAGGGTACCAATTAAATAACTACATCCTATCCTTCGCCTCAGCATCAAGAAAAATTGTGCTACCACATCACACATCAACCCTATTTTTAAAGGATGCATCAACAATGTACCATATTAGTTCTCAGAACTTTCTAAACATGCATTTTGTGTCGTGCGTCATTCTACAAAAAATATTGGTTATTGTGACAATATTTGAATCTCAATGTATCTTAATCTTACAAAAGAACTATCTATTTTTCATGTATTATTTAATTACTTATATTTTGTATGATTAGACCAACTAATTATTCTTTGTTATAGGTTGCATGAAATATTAATTTTAGCACATAGCCAAAGATAATATTGTCATACATGTTAATTAATTCTTACAAATGAATTAATTTAATTTCTAATTTCCACTTAATTTGCATTCTAAACAAGTTATCATGCTTAGCAAATTTGAATGTACCAATTTTTAAATTCAAATTCAAACTTTTAACACACAGTTAAAATTTTAGGAAGACAATTATTTGTAATAAATTTTGGACATATACCAATTTTGAATTTAAATTAAAATTTCAAATTATTCAGATGTCTTCCATATTTAAATTTACATTACATAAATAAATATCATTATGACATACATAAATGACAATATTCATTTCATGCATGATTCGTAATTTATTTGGCAATATTTGACATTAGCATGCAAATCTAAATTATTTACTATTGCATTAAATCAATAGATGATTTCATTAATAGTGTTGAATTGCATGCAATATTTTAAAAATTTTAAAAATATTCCTAAGGAAAATACATATTTTTATTTTTTTGAAATTTTTAAATATTTTTTTATTTTCTAATTATTTTAATATTCTAACTAAAATAAAAAAAATGCTGAAAAAAACTATCTACCAGGCCGCTCATGTAGCCCAGCTGGTTGTCCATATGGGTGCAACACCTTTGGCCCTCCTAGTAGGCCTTGTGTCTTCGGAATAATTTTCTTTTTTTGGTTGCAACACATATGGGACCTCACATATGTGCATGTCCCGGGGCTCTCCACACGTACCCTATGTCACGCCCTGATTTCTTACCTAGAAATTGACGCAACTGGCCTTGAGATCTTCCTCACCGAAGTGCTCAAGTCAGCCTCACAAAAGCTCCAACTCTTTCTTTAAGGTCGTTAGAACACTTACACTCGAACAGTTACTTCTTTTAAGTTAGTCACACACACAAGGCTAGAAGAACTTGGATATAGGGGAAAACATTTTATTCATTCACTTCCCAAAATGAGGGAGAGAGTACATGTATTTATAGAACAGGAGGTCAACCAACTGCCGCCCATAATTCAAATTCAAATGCATAATAGCCTAGGCATCCTTTCATGGCACCTGTCCGCACCCAAGCATTCCATGCGCCCTCCTCCTCCTGTGGTGAAGGCTCTATGCCTTGGATGTGTTTTCCTCCATCTGGACGCTCCTTGATCATCTCGGATCATCCCTAGAATGCACGAGTCCCTCACGGTTGCTCCGCGTCCGTCAGCCGCCCGCCATGGCGCCCAACGGTTATAACCGCCACCCGCTCCCCTGCCATCGTCCCAGAATCTCCCTCGCCAGAGATTTCTCCAATCCGACGACGTTTGGCGACTTCCTTTGTCCGATGAGCAAATGGGACGGGCTACTTTGGCTCTAGGATGACATCATCCCAGAATGCCAAAGTGTGCATCCTGCATCCGCCATACGTGCCCCGGGCATGCACTCTCATCCCAGACGAGATCGACTCATCCCAACTCCTTGGAACTTCTTGTCAAGCCTCCTGCCTGACAATGGGGTGTCGAGATGTATTTGCTTCATCCTTGGGATGACTCGACCACGTCCTGGGATGGACATGGCCGGAATGGTGCAGCCGACGCTCAGGGCACGCCCAGCCACCATGCCGCCATGTCCCGAAGTCTGCATCAAGGTGACGGGTGACAATTCTCCCCCACCAAAGATGTTGTCGTCCTCGGCAACATCTAACTTCCACCTGTGGCTGGAGAAGAACTCATGTCATTGACCGGACCCCTCGTCTCAGTCGTGCTCGCGGAATCTTCAGGGTCAGCATGATATCTCTTCAACATGCTAACATGCATAGCAGGATGAAGTTGTCGTAGACGCGGTGGGAGGTTCACATGATAGGCTACCTTGCCTATCCTCTTCAAAATGATGAAGGGTCCTTCATACCGCCGCATGAGCCCTTGGTGCAAGTGTTTAAGGGCTTTGAATTGTCGCGCCCTTAACTTCACCAAGACCTAGTCACCAACTTGGAACTCCACATGGCGTCTCTTCTGGTCGGCAAACTTCCTCATTTTCCTCACTGACTTCTCAAGGATGGCTTTGGACACTTCCAAATTCTCTTGCCATCCACGGGCCGCATGAAAAGCCGCAGGGCACCTCCCTATGTACCTGGCCGCTAGGACGACCGGGGTCACTGTTTGACGGCCAGTGACTAGTTCAAATGTACTTCGTTGGGTGGCTTCACTTCGCTACATATTGAAGGAGAACTGAGCGACGTCCAGAAGCTACGGCCAATTCTTTTGGTTTGTATCCACAAAGTGCCGAAGGTAAATCTTTAGGAGATGATTTGCCCTCTCGGTTTGGCCATCTGTTTGAGGATGGAAGGCCGCTGAGAAACGTCAGACCACAGAAGCCTGAAGAGTTCTCTCCAAAACTGACCTGTAAAATGAGGATCACAATCACTTATGATTACCTCATAAATGCCCCACAACTTCACTACGTTGTTGACAAAAAGCTTGGCCACTTCTTCGGCCAAACAGTGCTTTGGGGCTGGGATGAATGTCCCATACTTGGAGAACTTGTCAATCACCATCATGATTGACCCGAAGCCTCCTGACCTTGGTAGAGCCGAGATGAAGTCCATGGTGATGACCTGCCATGGCTGATCAGGGATGGGCAGAGGCTCCAATAGTCCTGTCGGCTTGAGTTGCTCCACCTTGTCCTATTGACATTTGAGGCATGTCCTCACATAAACCTCAATGTCCTCCTGCATTTGCGGCCAGTAGAAACCATCCTCCACAAGTGCCAAGGTCCTAGCCATGCCTGGATGACCAACCCATAGAGAGTCATGGCAGTCCTTGATGATGCGCCGCCGAAGGCCCTCCCAACGGGACACATATATGCGGCGCCTGGTTGTGAGTAGTTGGCCCTCCTCCTTCCAGAAGGGCCTTGTCTTCCCTTCATCCACCAAACGAAGGAGTTCAGTGGCCTTCAGATCATGACCCATGCCTTCTCACACCTAGTCTTGAAAATCCACCTTGAGGCCACTCATGGCCGCCAAGTGAACTTTGCGGCTAAGGGCGTCCACCACGACATTCATACGTCCAGTCTTGTACTCCAATTGATAATCAAACTCGGCTAAGAAGTCTTGCCACCGCACCTGCTTAGGAATCAACTTCTTTTGACTATGAAAGTAAGAAGTAGTAACATTATTAGTTTTAACAACAAATGAACTTCCAAGGAGGTAGTGCCTCCAAGTGCGCAAACAATGCACTATGGCTTACATCTCCTTGTCATGGACTGGGTACTTGCACTCGGTTTCACTGAATTTTTGACTTTCGAAGGCCATGGGGTGACCCTCTTGCATAAGAACACCTCCAAGTGCAAAGTCTGATGCATCTGTTTGCAGTTCAAAAGGGCGGTCATAGTCGGGCAGCCTTAGACATGGTCCTTGCACAACCGCGCCCTTGAGGTCCTCAAAAGCTCCTTGGCATGAGTCCGTCCAATGCCAAGCTTTGTCCTTCTTCAAGAGATCCGTGAGAGGGGCGGCCCTCCTGGAATAGCCCTCCACAAATCGTCGATAATAATTGGCCAACCCTATGAACGACCTTAACTCCGAGATGTTCGTTGGAAGCTGCCATTCTTCAATAGCACAAACATTCGCCTTGTCCATGCTTACGACTCCAACCTTTATATGATGCCCTAAGAACATTACTTCAGGTTTTGCGAATGAACACTTCTCAACCTTCACGAAAAGTTCATTCTCCCTCAACAACTTGAATACCTCCTCTAAATGCTTTACATGATATGCAAGGTTCTCGGAATATACAACAATGTCATCCAAATAAACCACTGCACATTTGTCTAACAAAGGGTGGAATATTCAATTCATTAGGGTACAAAAGGTGGCTGGGGCATTTGTAAGCCCAAAGGGCATTACTAAGAACTCGTATGCCCCATACCAAGTGACACACATCGCCTTTGCTTCATCACCTTCGGCAATCTGTACTTACCAATACCCTGACATGAGATCCAACTTCGAGAAGACCCTCGCCTTCCCAAGCCTATCAAACAAATCTTCAATTAGAGGAATAGGATACTTGTTATGCACCGTCAACTTATTCAAAGCTCGGTAGTCTATGCACATTCTCAATGTGCCATCATGCTTGTTTTGGAAGAGTACGGGCGCCCCATATGGAGCCTTTGAAGGTCTCACAAATCCGGCCTTCAATAACTCATCCAATTGCTTCCTGAGTGCGGCCAACTCAGGGGGTGCCATCCTATAAGGTCCCATGGCGGGCGGCCGTGCACCGGGCACCAATTCGATGACATGGTCGACGTCTCTTCGAGGTAAAATTTCTTTGGCAACTCTTGGGGCATAACATCCTTAAAATGCTCCAAGAGCCTCTGAACTTCTTCTGGGATAGGCGAGTTCCCCTGGTTCTCTTCTTCAACCTTGAGGGCGGCCAAATAGGTTGTCTCCTTGCGTCTCACACCTTTGCACACTTGCATGGCTGACAACATTTTGGACCTAACATTAGCCCTTCTCAAAGGAACTTCATGTGTCCTATCTTTGGATACAAGGTCTCCTGGGCCACACACACTTCATGGAACCTGTCTAAAAACTCCATGCCAAGGACCATCTTATGATCGTCCATGTCCACCACCGTGAGTTCCATGGCGCCCTCCCAATCCCCTACTTGGACAAGTAGGTCCTTGGCCACTCCATGGATAGGTTGAGAGATGGCATTTACAATCTTGATTAGCCCTGGCTCCTCAGGAAGTCGATGCCAAGGCGTCGTGCTTCTTCGATGGCCACAAAGTTGTGGGTGGCCCCCGGTGTCCACCAAGGCCATTTCGTGCGTCCCTGCACCCTCACTTCCGTGAACATGAGGCCCTTGACGGCCTCTCTCTTTACTTTGGTGGGGATGGATGTCGTAGTCACCATGAGGGCCATGATGGCCCCAATGTGCGCGGCCCCGCTCTCATCCTCGGACACGTCTGCCATGGCGGCCAGGCCACCTTTGCGCGAACACTCGCGAGCATAGTGAGGCCTGCCGCATGTGAAGCACTTCACTGACTTGGTGGAGGTTCCTTCTTTCCCTGACTTGATGTCCTTCTTATCCTTCTTACCCTTCTTGTCAACCTTCTTGGTTGGAGCCTGCCCCTTGTCCGTGGGCTTGTCCCTGTCCTTGGCCGCACCAAGGTCTCGGTTCATGGTGAACTCCGTGAGGGCCTCGTCCACTACCAAAGCCTCCTTGATTATTACAACCTTCTGCCTCTTGACCTCTTGTGCCGCCCAAGGTTTAAGACCTCTTAGGAAGAAGAAAATCCAAGTGGCCTCATCCATAGTCTCGGTCATATCAAGCATCAAAGGTTGAAAGCGTTCGATATACTCCTTTACTGAGCCTATTTGTTTGAGATTTGTCAACTTGTCATGGCAATTTCCTAGGCATTTCTAGGATAGAATTGTTTCTTCAATTCCTTGGTGAAAGTGTTGCAAGAGTCGATCACAACCTTCTCTTTGGCTATCTTCACTTCCATCCTTCTCCACCATAATAGTGCGCCCTCGAATAGGTACCACACTGCCAAGTCAATCTGATCTCTTTCCATTGAAATCTTGTTTGTCTTGAAGCCCTTCTCAAGACTCCACAAGAAGTCATCAATGGTCATGGCATCCCGCGAGCCTTCATACTTCTTGGGTTCAGGTCCTGTGAACTTCGGGATGGCCGTTCTTGTATGAAGGCCACTTGCGTCCAACAAATGACCGTAGATTAGCATGATGTCCACTTCCATGGCCTTCATCCTGACTTCGACAGCCTCCTCCAAGGACTTCATCTTGGCCGCCTGAAGTTCACTCAAAGTCCGGCCCTCTTCTATGGACGTTGTTGTACCGTAACCGTCTCAAGTGCCCGGACCACCATGTCTGTGTCTTGAAGATTATGATCCAACAAGTCAACGTGCCTCTCAAGATGGGTCAGAGGATCAGTGGATTGTGAACGAGTCTTCTTCTTTTCCCCTCCGGCATTCCCATTTCCACCGTCTATGGACGCATGGCACTCCAATTGTCGGCCGTGAGTCATAGGGCCCTGCCCATCTTCCGCCATTTTTGCAAGGGTTGTGCTCTGATACACTAATGTCATGCCCTGATTTCTTACCTAGAAATTGACACAATCGGCCGTGAGATCTTCCTCACCGAAGTGCTCAAGTCAGCCTTACAAATGCTCCAACTCTTTCTTTAAGGTCATTAGAAAACTTACACTTGGACACTTAATTCTTTTAAGTTAGTCACACACACAAGGCTAGAAGAACTCGGATATAGGGGAAAACACTTCATTCGTTCACTTCCCAAAATGTGGGAGAGAGTACATGTATTTATAGAACAGGGGGTCAACCAACTGCCGCCCATAATTCAAATTCAAATACATAATAGCCTAGGCACCCTTTCATGGCACCTATCCACACCCAAGCATTCCATGCGGCCTCCTCCTGTGGTGAAGCCTCTATGCCTTGGATGTGTTTCCCTCCATCTAGACGCTCCTTGATAATCTCGGATCATCCATGGAATGCGCGAGTCCCTCACGGCCGCGCCGCGTCCGTCAGCCACCTGCCATGGCGCTCGGCAGTTATAACCGCCACCCGCACCACTGCCATCGTCCCAGAATCTCCCTCGTCGGAGATTTCTCCATTCTGACAACGTTCGATGACTTCCTTCGTCCTGAGGAGCAAATGGGATGGGCCACTTTGGCTCTGTGATGACATCATCCCATAATACCAAAGTGTGCATCCTACACCCGCCATGCGCGCCCCGGGCATGCACTCTCATCCCAGACAAGATCGGCTCGTCCCATCTTCTTGGAACTTCTTGTCAAGCCTCCTGCTTGACAATGGGGTGTCGAGATGTGTTTGCTTCATCCCTGGGATGACTCGACCGCATCCTGGGATGGACATGGCTGGAATGGTGCAGCCGGCGCTTAGGGCGCGCCCGACCACCATGTCGCAATGTCCCGAAGTATGAATCAAGGTGGCGGGTAACATCTGGGACTATCGAGTTATCTTATTTGTTTTAGTCCACTTTTGTAAGTTAGGCTTAGTGAATAATGTTATGACAATCTTATAATATGGCGCTCATACACCCTTACTTATCTACCACATCACATGTCATAAACTTGCCATCCGAAGCGATGGTATATTAGGGGAGACCCATAGTTCTCCCCTAAAGTCTTCGTAATCATTCTATTTACTCAATAAAGATTTCAAAGCTTCACAAAATTTGGCATCGAGCCTCAAGCATGGAGTGTCAATCCATAAAGAGCATCCCAAAAGTGAGTGTTTTGCCTATGTGTCCATTTATTCACAAACGCTTCCGTCAAAGCTTTCGCTCGGGATCAAGCATCCCAAAATTTTTGACATTTAGCAAGTTGCAAAATAGAACTTCTGCAAAATGCATCAAAAGATCTTTTCTAGACGGTGGGGATATTTACATGCTGCATAGGTCGATCACGAGAAAAATGACCACATAACAAGTTGATATCAAAGCAGCTTTTCTGGGCCGCTCATTTGGACGTTCGATGATCAAGAGGAAATGACGTTGAACTCGGAAATGACCCAAGATCAAGGCCGCCAAGAGCGACGGCATGCCCGATCGAAGGATGTCATGATCGACTTTGAACAATGCCTTAGACACTTCCAACTGAACGTTGGCGAGATGCAAGACCAACTTGTAATGCATGAGCGGGAGTTGGAGAAGTCGGTGGACATCACAATCATGCGGGATGAGATCACATCGATCTATGCATGACTCGAGTCCATGGAGGCGACAATCATGGATATGCAGAGTCTTTGGACTATGACCCCTCAAACATGGGGCATGATATAGGCCAAGAGCTCAAGACCTTCCGAGAAGAGCTGAAACGACGCTATGGAGATGGACGACATCTCGAGATGTTCACCTCGCATGAAGTAAGAATCGATGTGCTAAAGCTGAAGCCACACAAGGGTGAGAGATCAACAAAGGAGATCAAGGACTTTCTATGAAACGTCCGATGGTAAATGGAGGCCTTAAACATGACTTCAGAAGTGTGGATGGTAAAGACCGCATATTTCTACTTGCAAGATGCGATGAGCTTATGGTGGCGATGTCACTGTGACAATGTGGAACGTGACAACATTGATGCTATTGAGAATTGAAACGAGTTCAGAAGGCAACTTATTAACTATTTTTGCTTTACCAAGTCAGGACTAGAAGCCAAGATTGTGTTGTTCAACATTAGCCAGAAGGGCACGTTGAAGGAGTACATGAGAAAGTTCACAAGGTCTCCTTACAAAACTCTCAAGTGGACGAAGACATGTTGTTGGCGATCTCCGTCAAGGGTTTGAAGCATTGGGCTAGGACGAAATTGGAGCGACGAAATTGTTTCAACCTCCGCTCGCTAGTGGCTGCTGTTGAATCACTTGTGGAGTATGCCAAGAAGAGTGCCACACCACCGAAGCCCTCGAACAAAAACCCTTCACTCCACATACCATCGCCACTTCATATGGTGGCAAAGTCCCCCACCGCTCACAGCATGGATGTCATGAGCTGATGTGATTCGAACTTGTTTGCACAAGACATTGAAGCGTATGAAGAAGTTGGCTGGCACTGTCAAACAAGACGTCAACTTCGATGTCAAAGATTTGGTCCTTCTAACCCAACATCTTCGGCTAAGCGGAAAGAATTTGCGCAAGTCATTCAAGATCCTGAAGAAGGTAGGTGAGGTGGCCTACAAGCTTGAGCTCTCGCATGCAACAACATCCCCTCTTCCGTGTCAGCTTGCTCAACGTGGAAGATCCTGAAGATCCCGAGCGTGAGGTTTCAAATCGTGCTCTGCCGCCCATCTGTCAATAGTTTACTAACCAAGTTGAAGAAGTACTCACCATTCATTTAAAGAATCGAAAGAATGAGTATCTTGTTCGAGCCTCGTGGAAGCCTACTGAAGCCTCGTGGAAGTTCAAGCAAAATACTGAAGACTTTGAAATTGCAGCATCAAAAAGTCGCTTACTTTAGTGGGGGAGCATGTCTCTGGGATCTTCACAATGTGCCCCATAACCGTCAAGTTATCTTACTTGTATTTTTCATTGTTTTAACCCATTTTTTAAGTTAGGCTTATATGAACAATGTGATGACAATCTTGTGATATGCACTTCAAAAAAGTGCACCCCTTACCTTATCTTTCACATCACATGTCGCAAACCTACCACCCAAAATGGTAGTATATTAGGGGAGACCTACTACTCCTCCCCCGAAGCCTTTGGAATCATTCTATTTACTCAACAAAGATATTAAAGATTTCCAAAATCTAGCAAGCCTCAAGCGTGGTGTGACAATTTACAAAGAGTATCCCAAAAGTGAGCGTTTTGCCTAGACACACATTTGTTCATAAACGTCTCTGCCAAAGCGTCTGTTCGGGCTCAAATGTCCCAAAAAATGTGGCATTTAGAAGGTTGCAAAATATAGCTTCCGTAAAGTGCATTAAAAGAGTTTGTCTAGTCCGTGGACACGTCTAAACGTCACATAGATCGGTCGCAAGAAAAACAATCTCGTGACACGTGATTGTGCGGACATCCATGATCCCGCGCTGGCAAAAGGGCGTACTCCATTCAAGGAAGCTAGGTTAGGGTGAAATTGTTAGCTATTTTGCCTAGCATGTGATACTATATTTACATTATGGAATTGTTAGCTAGGTTACTACTGAAGCCTCGTGGAAGTTCAAGCAAAATACTGAAGACTTTGAAATTGCAGCATCAAAAAGTCGCTTACTTTAGTGGGGGAGCATGTCTCTGGGATCTTCACAATGTGCCCCATAACCGTCAAGTTATCTTACTTGTATTTTTCATTGTTTTAACCCATTTTTTAAGTTAGGCTTATATGAACAATGTGATGACAATCTTGTGATATGCACTTCAAAAAAGTGCACCCCTTACCTTATCTTTCACATCACATGTCGCAAACCTACCACCCAAAATGGTAGTATATTAGGGGAGACCTACTACTCCTCCCCCGAAGCCTTTGGAATCATTCTATTTACTCAACAAAGATATTAAAGATTTCCAAAATCTAGCAAGCCTCAAGCGTGGTGTGACAATTTACAAAGAGTATCCCAAAAGTGAGCGTTTTGCCTAGACACACATTTGTTCATAAACGTCTCTGCCAAAGCGTCTGTTCGGGCTCAAATGTCCCAAAAAATGTGGCATTTAGAAGGTTGCAAAATATAGCTTCCGTAAAGTGCATTAAAAGAGTTTGTCTAGTCCGTGGACACGTCTAAACGTCACATAGATCGGTCGCAAGAAAAACAATCTCGTGACACGTGATTGTGCGGACATCCATGATCCCACGCTGGCAAAAGGGCGTACTCCATTCAAGGAAGCTAGGTTAGGGTGAAATTGTTAGCTATTTTGCCTAGCATGTGATACTATATTTACATTATGGTGACAACAAGAACGATTGTATTATGAAATGGAAAAATTATCATTTATTAAATTTCAATCTTACTTAATTTTTTCATAATCCCTCTTCTTGTATAAAGGAACTAGCTCATTTATTAATAGGACAAAAGAATGGGTAGTATACTATTCTATTTACTGTATACTAATAATTTGTATACTAGCTCAAGTAATTATGTTTATTTGTAAAAAACAATACTATAAAGTCTGACCCAAGAGCAACCCGGTGCGGGTAATTTTAAATTTAAAAATAAATTACTAGTATGGCAAGTTCATTTTAATTAAGGACAAGCATAAATATAGTAAATCAATAAATGAAATAAAATTTTATCAATTAGATGTTGTAGGGTTATATAAAGACAAACTCTAATCTTTATTTTACTCTCTCCATCATATTTTCCCCTCTCTCTCTGACCCTATCACCCATGTTGTAAATTTTGGTCGACCTAGTTGATAAGACCAAACTGGTTCACCACTCTTGAGGTTGATCCGATCAAAATCCAGGTTCATCCGATTGACTTGATAAGTTTGGGTGACCCAACTATTACAAGAAAAAGTAATTATGACAAACAAAATTTATTTTTGTAGGATACATTACTTGCATGCATAATATTTGTTCAAAGATTATAGTCCATTTTTCGTCACATATCATCACTATTTCTTTGATTTATAATCACAAAAAAACATCTTTTATGTAATAACTATTTAATTGACTTACTTTATTATATTATTTGATTTATAAAACTATTTTGTTTTACTTTAGTATTTTTAATTTATTTGTTATATATCTTACAAGGCATTAAGAATATGAGAGAAATCTATTTAACCTATTTTATTATTTTCTTATTAACTTATATTATTCGATCCGACTATTCGATTTAAACCTGATCAGATCAGTTCGACCTCACCTGATGATTAGTTCGGGTCGATGGCCTAATCGAATTTTACAACATTGCCTATCACCCATGCACAAAAAAGTCATTGTTGACACTTCAAATACCAAAATATCATATACATTTGCGTAGTTGATGATCAGAAAACACACATCGAATACAATTTGTGGCTTTTTCATGTATTGTATAAATGACTCAAAGAGATTGAAGTTCCAGGTGAAATATGATTGCTGCCACTTTGTGATGTCGCCTCGACAACCACCACCAAACACCCACTAGGAGATTAACATCAATACTGATTTGAGAAGTTCTCATGGATTATATTGAGATCAATCAAGATCTAAATTTGATTTAGTAAAACTTGATAAACATAAGATTTTGAGTCTAGTTTCATCTCGATATTCTCCCGAAGAGCAATTGCTATCATCTATTCAAGGTCAATTCGAGGTTTAATGCATACTTTTCTTCTTTGCTCTTTTGTTTGTTTCACATTGATTTTGTTGGAGGGGCTTTGCCATTAGTGAAATTTCCCATTCAACTCAAGATGTGAGCTAGAGTTAAGATCATAAGTTAACATAAAAGAAAGTGGTCATGACTTCATATTGGGATAAAAAGATTGAAACTAATTATTATGCTTGATTCTTGATTTGTGGTATTGACACATGTGTGCCCATATAGGCAGGGGTGGACCCACATGTTATCAGGATTGCTAATTTTATTCATTGTTAATTAATTCACTTGTCGGGTGTAGGAAAACCACTTGGTTCAAGAAAACGAACTAGCTAAAAGAATCATTGACAAAAATACCCAAATGTGAAAAAAGATAATGTTCAATTGCAAAAATTTACTTGTATTGGATAAAGAAAAAATGTCAATTGCGTCGATAAAATTGCATTTTATGAAAGTAAAGTTCGAGTTATGCATGTGATAAATAATAAAAAAATAGTAGTGATAAAAAAATAGCAGTGATAAAAAAATAGTAGCTTCCATATTTTTATTAAGCTTTCTCATTCATCTGTATTATCTTATGTATGTATTGCATTTTATATTCATGAATATTTCATATTCCTATATTTGAATCTCACAAGTAATTGAACCGATAAGTAAGAAGGTAGACATGAACAATAATAATGTTTGTGATGATGCAATAATATTGCACATGTCTATTAAGTCATTAGAACTCTATTATTAATTGATGTAAAATTATTTAAAATTTAGTTAGCCGTTCGAAGGACTAGTAGGCAAATATAAATATAAAGTAAAGATCGCTTCCGTGGTTTGTTAAAAAATATTTAAATGTTATTTCGTTTTCTGCATTCCATGTAAAAAAGTTCAAGAAGAAGAAAAAATGGTAGGTAACACTCACTCAAATAAACCAAATTAATACTTAGCGGGAAGTTGAAATTTCTTGATGTTACACTAAACTTTTATAAAGTTCATATTTAATCACACATTTCTTCTTTTCAATTAAGGAGTTGGATTGTTAGTAATCTAGTTCACTAAGATGCTAAAAAAAGTTATTGATTGTCATATTCCAATATTGTTATTTGAAAGTTATTGATTGGGGAAGACAGAGAAGGATGATCGGCTTCCTCGTGGTATTTTTTATTTTTAAATTATTTTAAATATTGTTGAATGCTTACGTGGAAAGGAGAGAAGGTGTTGTGCAGTGGCGGAATCACATGGGTGGCAGTGGGTGCACCCTCTACTTCATTTTTTTTTTCACAAAAAAAATATATACATGCTAAATTGTAAATGTTCATTTATTATTTTATTTAATATCTAAACTATTTTTTGTGAAGTTTAATTTTGTCAACATAATATTTTGAGTTTCTCCAAAATATTAATTTGGCTTGAGGTCAAAATTATTGAAGATTATGTGAATATATAATATTTTGATTTATCTTTACAAAGTGTTCAATTTTATATCCATCATAATAAAAAAATTTATATGTTCTATATACATTTAATAATTATTTACTTTCATATTCATAAATATTTTTATAAATAAATGATTTTTATATAATTAACAATAATGTGAAATAATATCTTGAAAAAGTAATTCCATTACGAAAATATATTTATAAATATTTTTTAATGAGCTCATTGTATAATTTTACATTAAAATTACTATTTAATCCTATTTTCTATATCATGGGAAGAATACATTTCTTTTGCATTTGAGTATATACTTTTTAATATCAATGCGTATTTAAAAAGTTTATGAATATTTCTAATTATATATATGTGTATAAAACTAAAATTAAAATAATTTTAGTCTTCTTGTTTATTTTAAAAAATAAATGTTTTTAAATAAGTACTTTGTGTGACAAATGCTAAAAATTGAATAATAAATTAGTAAAATTTTATATTTTATATTGATAAATATTTTTAAATCTTAAATTTGTGAACCCACTTAACAACTTGGCTGAGTCACTGACGTTGTGTGCCAGCTTCATAACCAAAAGGCGAACCATAGTAAGTAAAGAAGACATCGAGTGAAATGAGATAAAAGATGAAAGACGTTATAAAGTGAAGTTGGAAGATATCGTTAACGTTAAAATTGAAGGGCATTCCGTATAATTTTTTTTTAAAAAAAAGATAAGATTACTAAAATCTCAAGTTCCTCCTTTATTAATCAATAAATGTGTTAAGTCATTATTATTATTATTATTATTATTATTTTAAATATCAATTGGGGTATATAAAATTTATTAAAGGTAATAAGTTGATTTTCGTAAGACTCAGATCCGTTGCCTTATGATATTTTCTCTCTGGAATATTTAATAAGTTGATTTAGTTTCCTTTGGCGCCCCCTTTATTAGTTTCCCACATTGTTATTCCAATAATTTAGTAACGGCGATAATTTTATTTTCTCCTAATCACAATTTAATAACGCCGATAATTTTACTTCTAGTCATATTAATTCGAGTAATATTAATTATGTTAATTAGAGTAATATTTTTGAAGGAAGAACAAAAAGAATTATATATTAAATCCCAATAAAACAACATATGATTATATTAATTATTATGTGTAAAATATGATAAACAACATACTTTAAATATTATACGTTATAGTTTTACAATAATAAATTTGATATATATCAATGAATTAGGTGGCATAATATATTTCATAAAATGTTACGCCACATTTTTTATTTATATGTAGAGCAGCTGTTCACCCTCAAAATTAAACCCAAAAGAAGCCCTCGTTCCCTATATCTCTGCCCCCACCCTGCTTTTGCCCCCTTTTCCCCCTTCTCCTCCTCCCTCGCGCTGCCCCCCAAATCGCTCTTCTCTTGATTCGAAGCCTTTCCCCATCGTTCTCTCTCCATTCTAATCTCCTTCCGCTGCTATCGGTTCCTCAGCCGACCTGGCCGTCGCTGCTCCCGCCGCCGCTGCAGCGTACAAGGTACTCCTTCTCAGGTCGTACCTCGATCGGCTCGTCCTCGATTCTCAGTGGTCGTCGATGCACCGATCACCCGGGGCGATTCGAAGGCGGGGACGCGTTGGGTGCAGATTTGATGGGGGCGTCGATTACGTCTAATATTCTTTGGTTTGCGATTCGGTTTTGGAAGGGGTTTTGGTCTGGGCACAAAAAAATTAACGCAAATCTGGAAAAAGTCGTGTTCTTTTTTTTTAATCGGAGATTTTAACATGGTTCCAGGGGTTTTCTAATTCCATTCTTCCGCATTAAATTAGGGTGCTTGAACTAGTGTATTTTTTGAGGTTGTGAGTTTGAAATAAAAAAGTTGGGTTATTTTTTTCCTAAGGAGCTGTCATTTTGGGTTGGGAATGTTTTCAATGATAGTTTTCCAGTAGGTATTTTTCTGGCTGTCTTAGTTTTTTCTCATGGAGCTCCTTATAATATTTTGCTGGGATAGAATACTAAATTGGAGGTTTTTTTTCCTTTTGCAGGTGACAAGGAGAGGGCGAGTAAGGGTGACCAGTTGAGGTTTAAGTTTGGGTAGTTAATTAGTTGGACGATGGCCGGGATAATAACTGAGGATTATAGCACGAGTCCTAGGTCTGCTGTGACTGAGGGGGGGATGACAAGCGAGCAGCGTTGCCAGTCTGCCGACTCCATAGCTGAGTGGCGATCTTCTGAGCAGGTTGAGAATGGAACGCCGTCAACTTCACCCCTGTATTGGGATAGTGATGACGATGATGATTGTGGTGCGTTTTTTTATTTTTCCTGGCAAACTGGACATTCATTCATGCATGAGAACCTGTACTGTGCATGTTATTCAGCTGTGTCCATTAGCCTGGGAGCTAACAATTGAATTTGCTGGTCTTTCCATATTATGAATGCTGTTCTTCATGAATGGTATATTCTGTTTGTCATGACTCGTGAGTTGTAATGTCACATGTTTCATGCAGCTGGAAAGTTGTGGGTTGTCAGAAGATAAATTTGGCATTTCACCATCACAACGTGCCTATTCTGTTTCACATATTTGCTGGCGGCGCGAGTGAAAAAAAACTTGCCTCGAGTAGTTTTGGAAAGTAAATTGAGTTTGGACTTACTATTACAAAAATTGAGTTTGGACTTAATGTATGTACTGAAACCTTTCATGATCGATGATATAGAAGTACTTCCTACATTTGCGTTACGTAGAAATCTTCAACTGATAGTTTGCATGCCCAACTTGAACACTGATGTCATCCAAAAAAGTAATACTTTGTCGGTTTCTATCTCTCCTGGGTTTAATTTTTGTTTTGCATCCTTCTTTCTCAATGTGGTTTACGGAGGAAATATCTTATTGTACTTTGATAAAACTTCTGTTTCCATCTTTGTAAAACCTTTCCATCTTGTGAAATGTGATGCTTTATTGCATTTATGGGACACATTTCTGTTTGGCACTCAAGGTTTCGTTTGGCGCTAAAATTAATATATTTGGTGTCTATCAATACTCAACTTTCCTAATTTGTTCTCCAAATATTTGCATCAACTATATTGTTGAAGTCACGGACGGCTTCATTTCAGGACCTAAGCCTTCTGAACTCTATGGAAGATTTACTTGGAAGATTGAAAATTTTTCAACGATCAACAAAAGAGAACTGCGTAGCAATGCATTTGAAGTTGGTGGCTACAAATGGTATGCTGATAAATTATCCAGTCGTATATTGATATTAATAATGACAATTTGAGGTGATACATCTCAATTAACTTTTGGCATTGCATTTACTGTCTATGCTGCAGCCCAGTAAATGTTTGTTCCCTAGTCTGCTAGGAAAATGTAGGGTTTTCAACAGCAAGTTATAATGCACTTTTCTGCATGTCAGTTCAGCAGTAGCTCAGTATATTAAATTGTACTATTGACATCTTAGGTAATTTAGGCTTTGATAATTTTTTACGTTGTTTAAAGTTCTTATGACATAATTTTCCATGTATAGTATGAATTTTGATTTCTGAAAGTCAGGTTGGGTGGCTATTACATTTTTAACTATTGAGTGCAACTGATAGAGAAGTTGCCCTTCTTGTTTTATTAATGTGGGTTAAGCCCCTTGGCGCTTCCACCCACCTCCTTTTACCGAAAAAATGTGATTCCTTAATCTTTGTTGCATATCAGTTGAGGAATATGGTATATCTTCTTTTAGCAAATATTTGAATATTAGACTTATATTGAACAGATTATGGGGAAAAAGGATGCATATGCACAATGCTGTCTATTTCCAGTTAGTATAGTTTCTTCCCAGTATTATGGAACCAAAGTGGAACTTTGGCATCATACATGGTATGAAAATAGTTAAAGTAGGTTCTTGGTTTCTATTCTTGCATTGTCAATTTTTTCGGAAATCACATAGAGTTATATGCTGAAATAAACTAAACACTTTGTATGTGATCTTGAGCAATGCCAATTAAGGGTCTAGTTTTCGGTGCTTTGCTGGTAATTATGCTTGGCTTTTCTCCTAAAAAGATGCTTGGTTTTGTCTCGGAATCACCTCTAGTTGAATATTTGGGTCTTTCATCAGACTATGTATTCATTCTGTTTTCTTTCTCTGTGCGTCGCAAATCATGCTATTCACTAGAGGTTCTAAAGGCAAATGCATGTTCTATTGCCCAACCTTTGTACATATCTAACCAGTATTGTGACTCCAAATATAGAGTGAGGTGTTTTCGGAAGGATTGTGTGGACGTTGTTTCTTCCTAGAGATGTACGTTTCTGGATATTGGATGACAGGCATACTCATCACATCCTTAGAGTAAAAGACGATAGAGTGAGCTATTCTCTTATGCTTATTAGGTTTTTCATGTTCATCGGTGGAATCCCTGTTTTGGGTTTTTGTTGGGACATCCAAAAACCATATAGAGGTGACCTTTTTCGCAGGGTTTTTCTTTTAAAACGAGTTTTTCGGAGGGTTAGAGGTGACTTGTTTGAAGTAACAATTTATATACTTGCCTTTGATTTGTGTTTCCGAATATTCTTTGGTCCTCTTAAGCTCCAATCAGTCATGGAATCTTTAGATTGCTCATAAAACTATGCAGGTACATTTTAATCTACCCACAAGGTTGTGACGTATGCAATCACCTCTCATTATTTCTCTGTGTTGCTAATCATGACAAGCTTCTTCCAGGTATGTAGCATGTTTCTGGTGTTACTCATTTGGTAAGTCTGGGCCCTGACTCCAGGTGTCACATTTCATATTACATTACATCCTTACCTAGTGGGATAAGGCTTTGTTGTTGTACATCCTTTTTCCTGAAATTGATTACAGGTTGGAGTCATTTCGCACAGTTTACAATAGCTGTCGTAAACAAAGACCCTAAGAAATCAAAGTATTCAGGTACTGGTTTTTCAGACAGAACAATCCTGCTCAACTTAGTCAAAGCCTTGTTGCCTATTTCTCTTAGCTCTGTGGAAGTTTATATTGTGAACATTTACAGATACACTGCATCGATTCTGGAAAAAGGAACATGATTGGGGTTGGAAAAAATTTATGGAGCTGTCGAAAGTCTATGATGGATTTATTGTTGCTGATACTCTTGTTATTAAGGCTCAAGTTCAAGTTATCAGGTACATTGTTATTATTATATATAGATAATTACTTACCTAGATTGTAAGTTCTATTTTTAATATTCTTTTCTCCATTTTTTTACTTCAACTGACAAATGAATTTGTGCATGTTTATTGGAATGTCCACAATGGAATCTTGCACTCTGTAAAACATGTTTCACTATTCTTGTTACACTGAAATGTCCTAAAAAAGCAAAGATATGGAATGCACATCCGTATGTGATAGTTTATGAAGATTTTCAATCTTGCAACCATTTATATTGTACTGTGAAGGGAATTGCTTTTGTATTAGGAAATTCTTTTAATCTCAGGGAGAAGGCACATCGTCCATTCCGATGTCTTGACTGTCAGTACAGAAGAGAACTAGTTCGTGTCTATCTATCAAATGTGGAGCAAATTTGTCGACGTTTTGTTGAGGAGAGGAGAGACAAATTAAAAAAGTTAATTGAGGACAAACTCAGATGGTCAAGGTACACTTCTGCATAATATTTATTATTCTGGTTATATTTGCTAATGTCATTGTTTCTGAAGTTATTAAATTCGGAACAAATTTTGACAACCTTTGCAGTTTCCGTGCCTTTTGGATCGCGATTGATGCAAATTCTAGGAGGCGCATGTCAAGAGATAAGACAGATACTATACTGAAAGTAGTTGTCAAACACTTTTTCATAGAGAAAGAAGTCACATCTACCCTAGTTATGGATTCACTTTACAGTGGGCTGAAAGCTCTTGAGTGCCAGAGCAAGAACAAGAAAGGGAGAGAAAAACTAATAGATCTAGAAGAATTGCCGGCTCCAATGGTTCATGTTGACAAGGATATGTTTGTTTTAACTGATGATGTGTTAAGTCTGCTTGAGAAAGCAGCCTTTGAACCATTACCTCATCAACCTTTGCCTCCTAAGGATGATAAGTGTTCACAGAACCGTACAAAGGTCTCATACTATAATGCTTTGTTGTCTAGAATCTCCATTGCATATCTAAACATCTAGCCTATGCATCTATTCATGTGATATTATTTTGATGAGCCTGTTTTCTGTACGTGTCTGTTTGTTTCCATTACTATTCAATTTAGAGATTGGGTTGGCAAAAAATAATTTTTATTTATTCAACGAATATAGCGTCGTATGATCCATGTAGCCGACCCCACCTAGTGGGATAAGGCTTTGTTGTTGTTGTTGTTGTAACACAAGCTTATCTTACATGAATCTTTATTCATGTGTTGCACAAATTTTGTAAAGTTATAAAAAATGTAAAGGTTGTTTTGAGTTTAAGTTTTGATGTCATTAGTTCCCTGTAGTATATACATTTTGATTTTTTATCTGGTTTTCTTGATTATTGTACTTCATTCTTATTCTGGTTTCAATTTCTTCATATTATCTCATGGATTTTTAATTCTGTAATTGAAGTTTTGTTTGCAAATGGTGCTGGTATTATAGAATTATTTGTTTGGCTTTGGAATTTTGACAAAACCTTGTTCTGTATTGTGAAAATGAGCACCTATCATACCAATTACAACTTAAATTCTTCTTTAGCATGTATGGATCTTGGTTTTAGCTTTTAGCGTCATTACCAAATTAGGAGATAAATTTCAAATGCCTACAAAGTGGATGATTACCAAAATCATGTAGTCATCCTTTTGTCCAAAAAAAAAATCAGATGCCTATTATCACTAATACTTTTGATATGTCTAGGAAGGAAATTCTGGTGAAGAGTTCAATAAAGATTCAATTGAGCGTGAGGAAAGGCGTCTTATGGAGCTTGGTCGCAGGACTGTTGAAATCTTTGTTCTAGCTCATATTTTCAGGTCATGCATGTTTTTGGTTGAAACTAATACAGATCCTTATTTCTTTCCAAAAATAAAGTTTTTTTAATATGCCTTTTGCCTCAATGAAGTGCTTCATTGACTAGCTCATGATATATTCTCTAATCTTGTCTGCTTAACTGTAGCACATGCTTAGGCTGATTCTATCTAGACCGTCTTTCTTCGCTTATTGTTTGTCCTTTATGTTGCTGGCAGCAGTCGAATTGAGGTTTCCTATCAGGAGGCTGTTGCTTTAAAGAGGCAGGAGGAGCTGATCCGTGAGGAGGAAGAAGCCTGGCAAGCTGAAAATGAACTTAAGGCAAAGTGTGGAGCCAATGAAAAGGATAAGCGAGCTAAGAAAAAGCAGGTTGGCCATTTTTAAATTCCACAATCAAGTTGTTTTCATGGAGGTTGTTGCTGTGGCTCGAAAGTGCCACTTCAGCATCAAAATCTCCTGCTCATGTAGGAAAAAAGATTGCAAAATGAAAAAAAGAAAAATAGCCTTTTATGCTTGCTTCTTAAAAGAAAATTTGTTGGACCTATGCATTTTCTTGCTGATTGACAAATTGAGTGAATAGGGAGAGCATGGCTCTTCTCTATTCTTTGCTACAAGCAATGAGAAAAAAAGTTGGTTTCCTTTCTCTTTACATATAAGACACCTTGGTTAAGGTACCACTTGCATGAAAAGAGGTGAGGAGAGGCAAAATACATGAACAAACAACAACAACAACAACAAAGCCTTATCCCACTAGGTGGGGTCGGCTACAGGAAGATAGTACCAATTGTAAATTAATATGCTATACACTTACTAAAAGGATCATAGTGCCATAGGGATGTTAGATCTAATCTTTCAAATTATAGCAGTCTTCTGTTCAAAAGGAAATTATAAAATCATAAGCCAGGAGACACTAGAAATTGCATGGATCCCCAAGTTAATCATAGTGATCACCAACATGTTGATGAGTTTCTCAACAATTACCTTGAATACACATTCAAGAGTGTAAAAGGGGGAGAGAGAGAGAGGCTAAGCTCCCAAATTTAGTAAAAGCATATAAGTACACACACGTATGTGGCCTTGGCTGCGAGATGCAGGATAGTATCAATTTGTATGCTTTGGGTCATTTCGAAGCTGAGGAATGAGTCTGTCTTCCTGAATGAAAGATTCTATATGAAAAATGTTGTCGAGAGTGATAACAAATGGACTTAATATAGTTGGTTAGCAGATTTTATCATACTCGTACAGAACATTTTATTAATGAGAATGCTTCATTAATAAATGGATGCCATAAAAAAAGCAAGTTGCTCCTTGCATCTTAAAAATCAACTTAACTTGTACAGGACTGACTTGCTAGAATGCTTGTGGCACAACTTATTGGTGCCTGGTTTAGTATTTTGTTACATCCAGTCTTTACATTCCTGTTGAATTTTCTTTTTTCTGTTTATTCATCCAGGCTAAACAAAAGCGCAGTAGCCGCAAAGGTAAAGATAAAGGAAAAGATGAGAGATCTGATATAGTTGAGGAAAAGGTCCAGCCGGTTGGACCATCTGTTGATACCATTCTCGATGACTTCCATTCTAAGCCTATTGGATCAACTATTGAAAAGACTGATACAGTAGAAGTTGCATCAGATTTGTCTGATAATGGAGTTGTTGTTAAGGTCCTTCAACGCGATTTAGATGACAGGGATTCTAGTCCTACTAATTGGGACACGGATGCCTCAGAAGTTCAGCAGACTCTAGAAGTTAGCTGTAGGGATGTTCAAAATGATCAAGCTGAAAAGAGGAATCAATCTGTCATGGATGACAGTTCCTCAACTTGTTCTACTGACTCCGTTCCCTCAGTTGTCATGAACGGACCATTCAAGGGAAAATCCGTACCAAATAACAAAAGTAGTTCCTCTAACAGGTAAGTCACATATTTAGCATAGCTGGTTTTTGGCACTTTGAATTATTATGAACAAAAATCTAATTATACAGGGGTAAAAGTCAGCGAAGCAAAGAAACAAGTGAACGAAGTTTAACACAGACTATAAGTAGCTCATCTGCTGCTACTTATGATGCTCCTTCATCTGTTATGTCTGAAATCAAGTTCTCTGCACCTGAGTCAGAAACTGTTGAACTCTCTTTGAAGAATGAAATGGAGGAGCTTCAAAAGCATGAGCTTGAGGTGTGTATTATTTTTTCTGCAACATCTGGATTTATATTTGAGCGTTGTAGTTTTTAGGTTTGAATATGCATTACCATGGTCCAAGATTTATATAATCTAGGCGTGATTTGTTTACATACCAAAATCTAAAGGCCTTAATGATTCCTCTAAAAAAAGGCCTTAATAATACCTTATCCTAAAAAAAATAAAGAACTTGTTGCACTATTCATAACTTTCCGAGAAGTTTTTTCTTCTTTGTTAAGGCTTAGTTTGGGTAGTGTAAATGAAAGTTCTTTCCCCATCGATGGTTATGGGGGAAAGCAAGTAGCATTGCGTTATTAGGTTTTTCAGGTTACCCCTAATATGCACTTTTGTTTCCATCATCCTGTTTCTTCTATTGGATTTGTCTCCTACTCTTCTATTAGATTCATCCATTATTTCTTTATGAGCATACTCTCAAGAAAAAAGAATCTGTATAAAATCTTTTGGTTTGATCCTACTTTCGTCCATTATATGTATGGGAATGTTTATTCACGAAAACTGGCGTTTCCTTTAAGTCTTTAGCTCCAAGTTTCTATGTAATTGAAGCTTTGAAAGTGAGAACTAGTTTTGGTTAGGCGTTGTACATCTCTCATTTTTTGACTACTCTCTTCTTGAGAGCCCCTTTTTGTACATGACATCCACTTCATAGTTACATATACATACCTGGATGACAACCACAACTTTGGTGGTCATCCTTTTTCTCCTCAAAAAAAGAAAGTGAGAACTGGGGGAGTGTGGGCGAATTATCCTTTTACAACTTGGGAACATGAAGTGGGAATTGATAGTAATCACGGAGATTATGCATACGAAGTCAATCTGAGTGGCTAAATTATAGTTTTAGAGGGGGGGATGATTGGCTGTCTCAAAAGTATTCCCCCCCCCCCCCCCCCCCCCCCCCCCCTCCCACACACACACACACACACACACACACACACACACACACACCCACCCACCCACACACACACACACAAAAAAAAAAGAGAAGTTATGTTTTGGTGCTAACTTCCTATTCAGAACAGGTGTAAAAAATACCGTCCTATTCACAATACCACAAATTAGTCTAATCTTATTTGAAAAAAAAAAACTTACTGCACTTTACTTCTCTTTTAGTAATTCCTTGTCTAAGTACTCTTTCTCTGTCCCTTCTGTAGTCAGTTATGATTATACTCCTTTTCTGTAGAATTGTGTTTGCCACTTGTTCTTCTCAATGCGTATGCGGAGACTTTGTATTACGCCTTCATCAAAATCACATTTCTTAAGTTGTCTTCTATGATATTTGGAATGATAATTCTTGAAATATCCCATTTCAGGACATGGAAATTTTGTGTCATAAGAAAATATCTGCCAATGATCATGTAGATGACAGATCTTCCAAGCCAAGGATAACAGAGAAGTCAGTAAGCCCTCGGAAGAAACCTCCCTATATCCTACGGCAGCCAAAGGAATCCCTTGAAATTGCTTCCACCATGACCAGCATCATGGCCGATGTGGTTTCTTCAAGTGGACCACCATCAAATTCTGGATCACAATCTGACAAATTGCTTCCCCTTTCATCAAAGTTGCCACCAGTTTTGGGCACCTCAAAATCTGAAATACTGAAGCCAGTATCCCTAGTAAAGAACACAACCGCTCAAAATGTAAATGCATTGTCGAGGCCTTCCAGTGCTCCTCTTATCCCAGCACCAAGACCAACAGCTCCTGTTGTTTCAACAGTTCAAACGTCACCTCTCCTTTCTCGATCTGTTAGTGCAGCTGGTCGATTGGGCACGGAGCCTTCACCGTCTGCTTCGAGTTATGTTCCTCAATCATACAGGAATGCAATAATGGGCAAAACTGCCATGGCTGTTGGCAGTGGTATTTCAACTCATCAATCAACTTCATCTGGCCAAGGTCTAACATATTCACAATCGCCTTCTACATTTCTGACATCTGCATTAATACTGCCACCACAGGCCTCCGTCAGGACTGACCAAACACCTGGTAAATTGGGATTTACTTTTGGATCAATTAAGCCAGAAGTAGTTCGTGCTCGGAATCTATTGAGAGATGGTGTAAATCGTGAAGCCACCAACAGTGGGAGGTATTCCTCAGATCTTGTCAGTAACATGGAGAAGCTTGACCTCTATAGTGGGTTACAGAAGAAGCAATATTCTGTTGAGAATGCTTCCAGGGTTGCTCCGTATCAAGCCCAAGGATTGGTGTCAGATGAGTTTCCCCACCTTGATATCATCAATGACTTGCTTGACGAGGAACAAACCAATGGAAACACATCGAATGGCCATCATCACACCTTCAATAGGCAATATTCCTTTCCAGGCCATGCTTCCTCAATGGATGTTGGGACTTTAAGTGGATCATTCCGGTTTGAGCAATCCGAGCAATATTATGATGAATGCTTCCAAAGATCGTACGGTTCTTTGAGTTCTCTCCAAAGGCCTAGGGAGGGGCATTTCTCACAGATGGATCTCTCAGCGTATGCTAATGGTCAAACTGAGGGCCTGATGCAAAACAGGTGGCCTTATGGACGTGCAAATCCATCCATGCTCAATGCTGGAAATGGAGATGTCAACGGGTACTCGTATCAGCTCCCGGGTTATTCTAATTTGGCAGGCGGGGTAAATGGATACATGTATCCCCCTAGCAGTGGACCTTGAGGTCGCTCACATATACTCTTCTCAATAATTATCGCAATTCCTGACTCTGAGCTTTGCCAGTGAGGTGTAATCCTTGCCTTTGATTTGCTTCATCTTTTTTAAAGAGGAAAAACAGTCATTTTGTAAAAAAAAAATGATTTTGCTTTTATTATTCTAGTGCCTATTTAATTTTATCGTTTTCCTGAAAACATCAATCTGTATTGTCAATAGCACCTCCGCAGGCGCATACCAAGGGCTGCTAGATTGAGTGCAGGTAACTTTGTCTTAACCATTGATGTGTTTATTGGTTTATCTTGAGACATTGATTGGGTTTTCTCATTCTCGTGCAGCAACGATTTTTATTCACTTCCATCTCTTTGGAAAGTGATTTTTTTTTTTAATTATGGCGTTGAGTCTTGTTATATAAGTCGTAAACCAGTTGCGATATTGTTGTGTTCTTTTTCTTGTTATGGGCACGATATGATGAGAGTATTCTTTACGATGACTATAATGCAGATGTTATCCAATGATCATCAAAATGGTCAAAAGATGAAAGGTTTGATGCGGTTTAAACGGAGTGGAGCTTTTGAGCGAGATATTGATTTTTTTTTTTTGACCATCTTGCCGCATGAATTCGTTTAGCAATCGAGTTCAAAATGGCCCCTTAAAAACAATGCTAGTTATTATTTCTCGTATGGTTGCTCATACTGCATGAAAGGGGAAATGCAACTTACGGCTGAGATGGGAGTTTTTCTACTGCTCCTTCCCAAAACAACGTGCTTTCATTTTGTTGTCCTCAAGTTGGTGAGCTCTGCCCGAGCACAAGTTCGCCGGGGACGTGCACGCCCACACCATTTGCTTGCCTGCCAGAGCTCCATGCCACGCAGAGTTAGTTGCATGAGTCTGTTTTGGAGCCCTAAATTGCAGGACAAAGGGATTTGAGTAGAAACTTCCTCCACTTTGTTACGTAACTTCCTCAATATTTCAGGAAGAATAATATTTCATAATCGGACCGGTGATTGAATCGGATGAATTGGGTCGTGACTGGACTGGTTTGATCGGGTTGAATCGGATTTTATTAAAATAATATTATTCATAATAATATTAAGGATATATACATAACAAATATTATATTATGTACAAAAAATTAATAATCTATTAAAATTAAAATGTTAACATATATATTAAAATATTATTATTGATAAGACAATTACTTCCAATTTTTTAATACTTAATATTTATTGATTATTATTAAGTTTTTATTTATCGTTAAATGCTAATAATATATTACTTTTTTTACCATAAATCACTCTTATGTTTCATTTTTATTTAACTTTCTTTTTTTTCCATTTCTTTCTCTATCTTATTTTTTTTTCATTTTTTCCTCTCTATTAATTAATTCTTTCTGTTTTATCGGTTAATGCTATTAATGATATATTAATTTATTATTGCCCTAAATCACTCTCCTCACTAATCTTCTCTTCATTATTTTTTTTTACTTTTTTTCATTCCTTCCTCTCTCTTCATTTATTTTATTTTCCTAATATTATCTTTCTTCCTCTCTCTCTCCTCATTAATTCTCCAGCTAAATCCGTTTTTTTAATTCAATCTGATTTATTCCTATTTCCATCTTTTTTTTTCATTTTAGTGATTTTTAATTTCTTTTCACATTTTTGAAATTGAACGGAGTTTTTTCCGGTTCGTCGGTTCAATCGAAAATTGTCCGGCCAAACAATCATTCTGATTTTTACTTGAAATCGAAATCGGTTCGTGATTGAACCGATCGAACCGGCCGATCCGGTTTTAATAACCATAATAATAATATCGTAGCTGGATGAAACATAGAGTGATTACTGTAGACTATTTGTATACGAGTAATTGCATGTTGCCAGAATGGAGGAAATTGCAGCGCCCAAGAATCCGACCTAATTAAGTCGGCAAAACATTATAATTATGTCAGACTTTTGACTGTATTATTTTTTCGTTTAATATTCAAATGAGAGCTAAATTTTGATTAAATTGATTATTTTAAAAATCAAATTCAAGACTACTAAATTTCATCTACTATCGATTGTGTTCCTTTTACATATATAAAATAATTCATGATTCTGGCCGCACGGAACTCGTGTAGGAGGATTAACCTATTTACTTCTAAGGATGCGTTCAAGTACAATGATTATCCAGCAATTAAAATTTTTAGCGCTACGACTTTTTTTTCTCAGCTAGTTGTAAACTACAAAATGTACCCATTCTCAATTTCTAAACTTTGTCCCGATTCCTGACTGTCCGAGACCAAATTTTATGTTAAATTAATTTATTAAATGACCTTTATGCCCTCAATGATATTTATCATCTTGGATTTCTATATTTATATCAACCTACAGTTCTTTTTTTAAAGAGATTCAACAGCCATTTAATTGAACAACAAGAATAAGTTTATCTTAAATTAAAGTATTCCCCTGAGAATTATTTCCCTCCAAATATATTATCAGCTAAACAAGAATGAGAATCTTGTGTGAATTAATGGATTCCGATAATGCGTATTTAATAAATATCAGATTAATTTCAATTAGCCAATTTTCTCTTTAAATTGATATGGAAGAAATGAAAATGAGATGTTATATGGATCGAGATAAAGGAAATGTAACATTTCGAAAATTCACCATAAAAGTTAGAGATCATTTAGATCATCACATAATCATAAAGAAATGACTATAAATCAATTAGCGAAAATCATGATCAATAATATACGATAAAACTATTGTCCAGAGGAAGACTTTAAATAAAACATTTGAAAACTAATGTCATAGAATATAAGATAAAACTATTATTCGTAAACATTTCTAAAACAAGACTTCTAATGACTCATGACTATATTTAATCTTATGCCATGTGCAATTTCACCATCATGAGTTGAGCCTCCATCCATCATGTTAATCAATTATCTACATGAATCCAGAGTACAAGTTTCACAATTAGAGTATGTAACAATGCATCCTAAGAAGGATACTACATGGCTTATATAAGCAATTTCATTATATCATAAAGAAACATGCATGTATGTCATGTACCTAATTATGTGATCTACATGTTAATCATCAGTATCATCTCATCTGCAGCATGGAATAACATGTAATCATCATTATACAATAATATTAGTCATTAGTCAATCATATAAAAAACTTTCGTGGGCATCCATCTTTACAGTGAGCCATCTTAGTAACATTCTTCGATCTTACAATAATATAAGAATCATGTTGTTGGCTAGCTAAGACTCGAAGCCAAAGCTCCTATCACCCAAAGGTGATTAGGAATGTACATACTATTGCCAGTAAGATACAATTATTTCTGAAGGAAATATTTACTCCAAGGTCCAGGGCATAATTATTTCCGAAGGAAGTACTTGCACACAAGGAGCATGAAACAATTATTTTCTAATAGTGAGTTGAGGGGAGACAAGTAATAAATAGCATTATTCAATCGGGTATATTATTATTTCAATTATCAAATAGTTTAATGTCTTTTAGTCTTCATATTTTAATCTAGTTATGACTGTGCATACATCTCGTATACCTAGTAGTTATATACAGTCATCAATCATCATTACATAATATTAATACCATAGCAATAACTCTAAAAGTCGTGATACGGTGGTCACGCCCGTGACCGTGATCATGACCTAGCAACCCTTGTTTTCTTCTAAGTAATGGTTACAGTCATGGCTGGAGTGTCACAGCCATGCTAATCCATTTTCACGGTCATGCTTCCATGGAAAATGACCGTGAGCTAGTCCCATTTCAGACTCTTCCTGTAGTCCTCCCACTCACGGTCCTGACCAGGGTGGTCACGATCGTGCCAGGCTTGTAACAGTGGTGCCGAATCACGTCACGGGTGGTACAATGCCTTAAGTGTTTGGCCGTTTTAGAGTCGCTCGGTCACGGCCGTTCCGGGGGATCGACACGGCCATGCCAACTTGTAGAACCTCGTTGTCTAGCTCAAAAATCATGAATTTTAGGATGAGACTTTGGGAAAAAATAATACTCAACATCTTAAATAATCCAAGCATGATCTATAGGCATTTAGGCATAAAAAAGAAGATTAAAAATGTAGCGAATCTTTCATTGATTGAGATCAAGATTTCATCCCCAAAACATTAAGAACATGATTTCAACATATAAATCAATAGCATATAGGTCAGCTTTATTATTTAGAAGATCTAATGATCCTAAACATGCATAGCCTCAATCTAAATTCCTACTAAGAACCAGGGTGTTCTTGAAGCTTTCAATCCAAACAAAAATATCATTAAGCGGGGAGAGAGGAATTTGGATCCCCTTTACATACCTTAATAAATCCCTAGTTCATCCTCCTCTTCTTTTTTCCTCTCCTTCCTTTTTATCTTCATTCTCCTTGTTCCTCAAATTCTCCTTCCTCAAGCCCACCTGTCAAGAGATAGATGGAGAAAAGAAATAAACATGGGAGATCTAGATCTTTATATAGGGGAGGTTAGGGTTTTGTACCAAATGACCAATTTACCCTTGATTAAAATATGATGTGTTACAATAAATTTTATGCCAAACTAGATGAAAATGAGAATCATTATGAACCTGATTTATGAATCGTTATTTGGTGAAAAATCATTATTCTTAGAATGATTATTATTTTGTAAATTTATAACGGCATATTTTTGTAACTAAAATCAGATTGACGACTAGATTTGCAATCACTAAGAGTTTGTAGCACGGACAACCGAAAAGGGATTTCAGTTCGACCGCTAATCACAAAATGTGACCTTCTTCTAAATCGGACGACCGCTGGATAATCAGTCGACCGATACTGTCCTCTCGGACGTCCAAAAATGGATTTCAAATCATTCGCTAATCATAGAATGCGACAAACGTTTCGACGACACGTATCGGACGATTGTTATTACATCAGTCGACCATTACATTGCTATCGGGCGAAAGAGACAGGGTGTCTGGTCGACCGCTATTCACATTTTATTATCAAATATATTGATATCAAATGTAATCACTAAAAAAGTTAGCATAAATATGGCCATAGAAAATAAAGTTTTACGCCAAATCAAATTCGAACCGTGATGGCCTCAATTACAATCAAGAGGTAAAATATGATGGTACAATATATTTTGAAAAGTAGTTACTTACATTATTGATAATCTTTTTCAGAGTACTTGTGAAGGGTTTGCTACTTGCATAGTATGTGTGCCATGATATTTGAATTACAAAACTAGAATATTTTAGAAAACATTGTTTGGAAACTCTAATATCTTAAAATGACTTAAATAAATGTGGGGGACCACACCTTCCAAAGGCCCTTAATTTATGTAACTTAAATCATTTCAAGATTTAAAATAACTTAAATAAATGATAATTTGAGAATCAATGTACTATTGTAAGTATATCTTTACTTATACAATATGATAACCAAACACAAATAATAAAATCTAACAATACAAGCAAAGGCTTCAGGGAAAATAAATGTGGCCATTAAACTTGAATTGTTAGTCTATTGGAATAAAATTTATAGCATGCAGGTTACACATTCCACTGTGCCAAGATGTGAGGTGCAGGGTTCGACACAGTACCAATGAAACAGATGCTACGTTAGGAAAGGCAGGAATCAGAGCTAATAAGTTAGTCCATCAAAAGAAAAGATTTTTATGTCATAACTAATTATATTTTGATGAGACAAACCTCAAATGCTTTGAGTTATGTTTAAGTGTCGAAAAAGTTTAACTAGTTTGTTTTATGCAACCTTACAAAAGTTTCTCACAAACTTAATTACAACATCTAAGACTATCTATTAATGCATGCTCCCAAAAACAAAAGTGAAGGGGAAAATAAAAATACTCCAGCTACTCGACCTCTTCTATATGCAGCAAAATAAGCTCCGAGTCGACTCAACTCGAGAACTTATGAGTATCTGGAAAATTTAAAATAGGTACTGTGAGCAACAATCATTTGCTTAGTGAGTAAAATAAAAGTACAACATAGGGTAACAATACGAGTGCATATAACATTTAAATAACCACATTTCTTTCATATGAGAAAACATTTAAAGCATAGCACATATAACATAAATTGTCAAATCATATGAACTTTCACATAAGTAAAAGTAACTTAAGATATCATCATTTTAATAATTAAACTCCACACATGTGTCATTGCACATACTCATCATGGGTCAATACGTATTCCTCGATGATCATGTGTCATACAGTTAAGTAGAGCTTCACAATCAAGAATCTCAGATACGCAGAGCAAATCATGAGTCAATACCTATCCCAATCATGATTGTGTGTCAACCAATCATGATTCTCAGATACGTAGAGCATATCATGAATCAATACGTATCCATCGATGATTATGTGTCATATAGTTAAGCAGAGCTTCACAATCAAGAGCCTCAAATACGCAAAGTAAATCATGGATCAATACGTATCCCAATCATGAATGTGTGTCATCCAATCACAATTCTCAAATACACATAGCATATCATAGGTTAATACGTATCCGAGCACTCTCGGATACACAGAGCATAACATGGGTCAATACATGCACGCAGAGCAGCCCCCAAAGGGCAAAGACACCCGATATACGCCCTTCATGTATATCGAATGCGGTCAAAAAAACCTTTTTCATTCAGCATGATCAATGTACACATGGAGTTTTATAATAGCAAAATAACACGTCACAATCATATATGAATATCAAGTAAACTTATTTTAAGTTCACAAGCATTGTTTCATGAAAATATTTTGATGTAAGAGGGTACTCCATCTCATATGAAATCTTTGAAACATATCAAAAATATTTTTCTTAACTCCTTCAATAACAATACTAATAATAATCTTTGCTTGAAAGAATATCATAAATAAAATAACATATATCATTTTTCTATGTTGTAAATTTACCCACTCACCTTATACTTTATCCCTTCAAGGAGGTTTACTAGAGTTCCTCCCTTTCACTTGTACCTTGATGTTTTCCTACAAGTAATAATGTATTTTTACTTCCCAATCATTAATAAGGTAATATGCTATGCATGCTCATGATACATGAATGCTTATACACCCTAAAATATATATAATCTCCTCTAATACTAATTTCTAATTTCAGGTATTTATGTTCATAGGTTATTTCACAATTGGAACTTCTCAATCCTCCATAGATTAACTAGCTGTTGTCTCAGGATTCAGACTGAGTGTCTATCAATTAATAATTGATAACTTATTAACCACATCTGCAAATCTCATGATTCTGGATAAATTAGAAATTAGACTTATTAAGGTTTTCAACCCCCAAATATCATTAACTAAATCCAAGTTTTTAAGTCATAATATCCCAGGAATCTAACCTAGGGTTTGTGTCCTAGCAAACTGTGTGTCACTGAAATATTAATTTATATGCTTCTCCATTCTTGTCTACCTAATGATTTAATAATTTTTCTGAAAACTATACTTCAGTATTAGTTTTTCATAAAAATTATAGAATTTAAACCCTTTTATAACCTTATAACAAAAAAATAGTTAATTTGGGTCATTATCTGTCCATATCTTGGAATCTAACAAAATACTCACTATGAAATAAAAAATTCATTTCTCCCAAAATACATATCCAAATAAGATGATTCCACTTATCACCGAACCCTTGGAATGTATATTTAAACATATCAAAGTTACACCTAATTCAATCTATTTTGACCCTGCCCTAATTTACAAATTGAACATGTATCAGACTCAGGACAGGATGAGTGACTAACGAAACTAAGTTCATAACTTCATCTATAAAACTCTTTTTTAGGTGATTCTAGAGACGATGGAACGCTAACTTCGAATGGACTAATCATACAAAATTTCATAATTTATGATTTGATAATCACGAAGGAATGATCCTTTCAATCAAAAGAACAATTTTCGGATCAAAACTCACTTTCAACAGCTTATGTTCCCAAATTTTCCTAGTCCAATTCGCTCGAGTTCCACATCTGCTAAGTTTTATACAGTGAAAGGATAATGTTAAGTAGCTTATATTTTTTTTTCAAAATTTTTGCGCGACATAAGGCGGTTTGGAAAAATATTCCTTTAAACAACTGTCCACCTGCCTGCTTCAATTGCTTGGAACTTAAGTGATGACCAATCACATTTTTTGTCATAACTAAGTGTTTTAATCTTAATTAATCTTACTTAATCATATTTAAATATATATATTATAATATTTTGAAATTTTATAACTTATTCATAATAACCTTATGTAATTACTTTGTAAAGTTTATCAATAATTAAGTAATCATTATGCACTAATCGAAATGTTATTATGATATAAAAATATCACTAAATGAACATCCAAATTAACTTAATATGTTAATTAAATGCATGATTATGCACAAATGATATTTGTAGGGTAGGTTCGTGACAATTCTCCCCTCCTTAAAAAAATTTTGTCCCCGAAATTTGGTTACCTGTTTTAGGAAATAAGAACGAATACTTCTCTCTTATTTGATCCTCTCGTTCCCAAGTTGCCTCTTCTCTTGAATGATTTCTCCAAAGCACCAAAACTAATGGAATCTTTAGATTCCGTAGTTCTTTTTCCTTTCTTCCAATAATTTGTATTGGATTATCTTCATATGACATCCTCTTGTACTTGAATAGATTGGTGCTCCAAAACATGGGAAGGATATCATCGGTATCGTCGAAGCATAGAGACATGTAAGACATCGTGAGTATGTGATAACTCCGGTGGTAGCGCTATCGGTATGCAACTGGTCCGATATGCTCCAAAATTTCATATGGTCCTACACATCTCCAACTTAACTTTTCTTTCTTTCCAAATCGTATGACACATTTCCAAGGTGAAACTTTTAAGAAGACCTTACTGCCCACTTCATACTCCATTTCTCGACGATGTTGATATGCATAACTCTTTTGTCGATCTTGTGTTGCCTTTAACTTTTGTTTGATGATTTTTAGGTTGTCGATAGTCTCTTGCACTTTTTGTAGTCCCAAAAGGACTCTTGCACCTTCTTCATCCCAACATATCGGTGTCCTACATTTTTTATCATATAATGCTTCAAAAGGAGCCATCTCGATACTTGAATGAAAGCTATTATTATAGACAAACTTTGCTAATGGCATGTGTTCATCCCAAGAACCCTTAAATTCTAGAATACAGGCTCTGAGCATTTCTTTAAGTGTTTGAATGGTTCTCTCCGATTGAACATCTGTTTGAGGATGAAATGAAGTACTAAACTTTAGTTTTGTGGTTAAAGACATTTTGTAAACTATGCCTGAATCGAGAGGTAAACCGAGGATCTCTATCCAAAATGGTAGATGTTGGAATAGTCTCACAATTTGATCAATGTATAACTTGGCTAAGATATTTAAAGAGTCATCTTTTCTAACTACTATGAAATGTGCAGACTTCGTAAGACGATCAACAATTACCCAAATAGTATCGTGACTTCTCTTAGTTCTTGGCAAATCCGTCACAAAATCTATAGTGATTTCATCCCTCTTGTATTATAGTATGGGAATTGATTGAAGAGTTCCAGCTGGAGCTTTGTGTTCTGCCTTCTTTGACATATTAAACATCGAGAAATATATTCTGCTATGTCTTTCTTCACACCATGCCACCAAAAATTTCTCCTCAAATCTCTATACATCTTAGTACTTCCTGAATGTATAGTATTTCTTGCCTAAGATTTCCAACATTAGGAACACACAACTTGATGCCAAACATTAAAGTTTCATCATCCTTTAATGAGAATTGGGTTTGCTCTCTATTTTTTACTTGATTGATGATTTTCACTAACTCTTTATCTTGATCTTGTACTTCACGTATCCTCTAAGCTAGAATAAAATGTGCTAAGAGTGCTCCTTTCTCACTTATCTTCAACTCAACTCCTAAGGATTTCAGTTCAAGTAGCAATGGTAACTGATACACTTTTATATGGGCTAGAAGACTCAACGATTTTCGGCTAAGTGCATTTGCAACTACATTAGCTTTACCCGGATGATGATCAATTATGCAATCATAGTCCTTTGGTAACTCCATCCACCTTCTTTGGCGTAAATTTAATTCTTTTTGTATAAGAGGATATTTCAAACTCTTGTGATATGTAAAAATGTGACATGTCTCTCCATAAAGATAATGCCTCCATATCTTAACAGCAAAAATAACTGCTGCCAACTCTAAATCATGTGTTGAGTAGTTTAACTCATGTGGTTTGAGTTGTCGAGAAGCATATGCAATAACTTTTCCATGTTGCATTAGAACGCAATCCAACCCTTGTCGAGAAGCATCACTATACAGCACATAGCTTCCATTTTCTGTTGGGAGTGTTAACATTGGAGCAGATGTTAAACGTCTCTTTAACCTTTCGAAACTATCTTGGCACTGCTCTGTCCATTCGAACTTTACATTCTTTTGAAGAAGTCTAGTTAATGGAACTGCGATCATACAGAAACCTTCAACAAAACGTCGATAATATCCTGCTAAACCTAGAAAACTTCTCACTTCTGTCACACTTTTTTGGAGACTCCCACTTTAATATTGCATTAACCTTTGCTGGGTCTACACAAATGCAATCTACTGAGATTACGTGTCCCAAGAATACCATTGAGTTGAGCCAAAATTCACATTTGCTAAACTTTGCAAATAATTATTTCTATCGAAGTATTTGCAAAATAATTCTTAAATGTTCTTCATGCTCTTCTTCGCTTCGAGAATAAACCAACATATCATCAATGAAAACAATCACAAACTTATCCAAATAAGGTTTGAAAACACAGTTCATGAGATCCATAAAAACTACGGGCACATTTGTTAAACCAAATGGCATCACTAGAAATTCATAATGTCCATATCGAGTTCTGAATGCAGTTTAGACAATATCGACATCTTTACTTCTCTTGATACCTTGATCTCAAGTCTATTTTTGAAAATACTTTGCTCCTTGCAGTTGATAAAAAAGATCATCGATCCGCGGCAAAGGATATTTATTCTTTATCGTAACTCTATTTAATTGTTTATAATCGATGCACAGTCGCAATGTTCCATCCTTCTTTTTAACAAATAATATTGGTATACCCTAAGGAGAAACACTCGGCTGGATAAAACCCTTGTCTAGTAATTCTTGTAATTGTAACTTTATTGGTTCCATTCGATAAGGAGCAATGGATATAGGATTCGTTCCGGGAATAAGGCCAATACTGAACTAAATTTCTTGTTCCGACGGTAGTCCAGGAAGTTCCTCGAAAAAAACATTTTTATAAATTCAAATACGATTGGAGTATCTTCCAACCGTGGTCCTTCTACCTTACTGTCAATCACAGAAGCAAGATAAGCTTCTATGATGGTGAGAATTTGACGTTTACCACAAAAGGTGACTATCTCTTTTTCGGGTGACTCAAAGTAAACTTCTTTCTTAAAACAATTTATAGTGGCATGATGGTGAGCTAACCAATTCATTCCAAGAATGATATCAAAGACTTGAATATTTAAAGTAATGAGATCTGACATCATGTCTTGCTCAACAACTTTGACTCTACAATCCTTATATGATTGTGCGAAAATAATAGAATCTCCCACTGGTGTATGTACTAACATGGAACATTCTAAAGGACTAAGTTTTCTATCGGCATGCGTGGAAAAGTCTTTTGATATGAATGAATGAGTAGATCTAGGATCAATAAGAACATGTGCACTTTTATCAAATATAAACAACGTACCCATCACTATGTCAGGAGTAGACAAAGAATCAGGTTCAGTCATTGCGAAAACACGTGCTTGAGTTTGTGGTCTCCCCGGTGGATTCATCGATTTCGATGTACTTGGAACATTTTGATTACTCGCTTTCACACTTGCACTAGGAGTAGCTTTGATTTAAGGCTTCACAGGAGGATAGGCCACTATTTCAGAAATGCTTTTGTCCTTTTCCATGAATCGACAATCTTGTATCTTGTGTCCCCTTTGATCGCATTTAAAACAAGCTCCTGTGAATATTGTGAATATTGAGCATTTTCCAAAATGATATCATCCACAAGTTGTGCAATATGAATTCGTACGGTATTGTTCTTGTCTTGGTCCAACTCTAATTTAATTTTTTGAATATGTTCTTGTAACTACACTTGCTTGTGTGCTCATATTTTTTTGGTTTGCATGATATGTTTGTGCACCTTGTGATCCATATTTCCATGTCTCCTATTATTGTAGAAGTTACCATGAGACTGAAATGTACCGTCATCGTATCTTGCCATTTTATTACTTGGTCCGGTCTGCGTAAAGTTGGAGTTTGGTCTTTTCAAATGTTGGCTAATTTGATTTCTTTCTTCTATAAACTTTTCATCTCTTAGTGCTTCTGCCACCAATTTGGAGTAGTCAATGAACTCCAACACTTCAACTTTTTTTCTGATGTTCAAGTGAAGTCTTCCTTCGAATCGCCTACACTTGTCGTTTTCATCTAACACTAAGCTCGATGCATATTTTGATAGTTGGGTAAACTTTAATTCATACTTTGCAACTGATAATGCTCCTTGTGTCAGATTTAGAAATTTCTTCTGCTTCCTATCGGCGTACACTTTGGGCAAATATTTCTTTCGAAATTCTCGAAGAAAGTCCTCCCATCCAAAAGTACTTGGAAAATTTTGACTTCTAGAAACTGTCTCCCACCAATCCAAAGCATCTTTTTGCAACGAGGAAACCATATAGTTAAATTTTCTTCATTAGAGCACATCATCTGATTAAATATTCTATCCATACGCTTTAACCATGCCTCAGCTAACTGTACCTTCAAAATCAATTGCACCTCATCATAATAGCCCTTAAAGCTTGTGCAATAACTTGTGCAGCACTTTGATTCTGAATAGGATTGACTTGCTCAACAACATGAGGAAGTCTTGATGAACCTGTTGGGATCTCATCATCACGTAAGAGAGGGTTATCGTTGACATCTCGTGCCACTCGTACTGATGCATGAGATGAAACTGATGGATTCCTATTAGGTCGACCGCCTGGTGGAGCAGAATGACTTGGGCTAATAATAGCAAATTGTCCATCACGACGATGACTACGCGATGGCATTTTTACCCCTTCAAAATAAAAATAAAAAGAAAGTCAAAAGTATGCACTATCAATCTAATGCAAATAATGTCACCTAACCTTAAACTTAGGTTATATTGTCTACATAATCTTATAACCTAAGCTCTGATACCAAAAACTTTCACCCCCAACTCTGTGACTAAGTTCTAATCCCAATTACAGTATCCCTTAATTATATTTAGTAATTCTGAAAATAAAATCGGCAAAACCTCCTTCCTTACTTATCTTGTGGTATTTGCCAAAACACATACAAAAGACACACATATATTCATCAAAGTTTAATAAAAAGCTATAAGATAAGACATTCACATATTGTCATTATATTTTTTTCCACAAACATTTCACATATAACCCCACAGGATCGTCTTATACAACCTTACAAAAAGTTTCTCCCAAACTTAATTACATCATCTAAGACTATCTATTACATGCATGCTCCCAAAAATAAAAGCGAAGGGAGAAATAAAAGTGCTCCAGCGGCTCGACCTCTTCTATATGCAGCAAAACAAATTCCGAGTCGACTCAACTCGAGAACTTACGGGTATCTGAAAAATGTAAAATAGGTACTGTGAGCAACAATCATTTGCTTAGTGAGTGGAATAAAAGTACAACATAGGGGAACAATACGAGTGCATATATCATTTAGATAACCACATTTCTTTCATATGAGAAAACATTTAAAGCATAGCACATATAACATAATTTGTCAAATCATATGAACTTTCACATAAGTAAAAGTAACTCAAGATATCATCATTTTCATAATTAAACTTCACACATGTTTCATTGCACATACTCATCATGGGTCAATACGTATCCCTCGATGATCATGTGTCATACAGTTAGCAGAGCTTCACAATCAAGAGTCTTAGATATGCAGAGCAAATCATGAGTCAAACACATCCCAATCATAATTGTGTGTCACCCAATGATGATTATCAGATACGCAGAACATATTATGGGTCAATACGTATCCGAGCACTCTCGGATACGCAGAGCATAACATGAGTCAATACGTGCACGCAGAGCAGCCCCCAAAGGGCAAAGACACCCGATATACGCCCCAAAGATTTCATGTATATCAAATGCAGTCCCAAAGACATTTTCCATTTAGCATGGTCAATGTACGCATGAAGTTTTATAACAACAAAATAACACGTCACAATCATATATCAATATTAAGTAAACTTATTTTAAGTTCACAAGCATTGTTCCATGAAAATATTTTGATGTGAGAGGGTACACCATCTCATATGAAATCTTTGAAACATATCATAAATATCTTTCTTAACTCCTTCAATAACAATACTAATAATAATATTTGCTTGAAAGAATATCATAAATAAAAGACGTAACATATATCATTTTTCTGTATTGTAAATTTACCCACTCATCTTATACTTTATCCCTAGAAGGAGGTTTATTAGAGTTCCTCCCTTTCACTTGTACCTTGATGTTTTCTTACAAGTAATAATAATGTCTTTTTTCTTCCCAATCATTAATAAGGTAATATGCTATGCATGCTCATGATACATGAATGCTTATACACCCTAAAATGCATATAATATCCTCTAATACTAATTTCTAATTTTAGGTATTTATGTTCATAGGTTATTTCACAATTGAAACTTCTCAATCCTCCATAGATTAACTAGTTGTTGTCTCTGGATTCCAGACTGAGTGTTTATCAATTAATAATTCATAACTTCTTAACCACATAGGCAAATCTTATGATTCTGGATAAATTAGAAACTAGACTTATTAAGGTTTTCAACCCCCAAATATCAATAACTAAATCCAAGTGACTAAGTCATAATATCCCATGAAATCTGACCTAGGATTTGTGTCCTGGCAGACTGTGTGTCACTGAAATATTAATTTATATGTTTCTTCATACTTGTCTACCTAATTATATAATAATGTTTCTAAAAAACTGTACTTTAGTATTAGTTTTTCATAAAAATTATAGAATTTAAATCCTTGTATAATCTTATAACAAAAATAATTAATTTGGGTCATTATCTGTCCATGTTACTCACTATAAAATGAAAAATTCATTTCTCCCAAAATACATGTCCAAATAAGATGATTCTGCTTATCACCGAACCCTTGTAATGCATATTTAAACATATCCAAATTACAAACCCTAATTCACTCTATTTTGACCGTGTTCTAATTTACAAATTGAAAGACTCGGGATAGGATGAGTGACTAGCGAAACTAAGTTCATAACTTCCTCTATAAAACTCATTTTAGGTGATTACAGGGACATGGAACGCTAACTTCGAATGGATTAATCATACAAAATTTCATAATTTATGATTTGATAATCACGAAGGAATGATCCTCTCAATCAAAAGAACTATTTTCGAATCAAAACTCACCTTCAACAGCTTATGTTCCCGAATTTCCCCAGTCCAATTTGCTCGAGTTCCGCCTCTGCTAATTGTTCTACGGTGAAAGGATAATGTTAAGTAGCGTATATAATTTTTTCAGAAATTTCTCACGACATAAGGGGGTTTGAAAAAATATCCCTTTAAGCAACTGTCCACCTGCTTGCTTCAGCTGCTTGGAACTTAAGTGATGGCTAATCACATTGTTTTGTCATAACTAAGTGTTTTAACCCTAGTTAAGCTTACTTAATCATATTTAAATGTATATTATAATATTTAGAAATTTTATAACTTATTCATAATAACCTTATGTAATTACTTATCGATAATTAAATAATCATTATGCACTAATCGAAATATTAATTACAATATACAAATATCACTAAATGAACATCCAAATTAACTTAATATGTTAATTAAATGCATGATTATGCATAAATGATATTTGTAGGGCACGTCCGTGACATCAATATTTGAATATATTTTATTTATATTTGACCTAACATATAATACAAAAGTTGTCGATAACAACGTTATCCTTTCAACAAATAAAAAGTTACATTATTCTGATTACTTTAATCTTTCTATATTTTTTCTCTTTTTGAGCTTGAATTATAAAAAAGATATTGAGAATATACTTTAAAATCACTGTACAAGTGGTTGAATGCCTGAGTGATAAGATGTTGTGTGTTAAGGAGGGTGAAAGCTTCCAAATAGGAGAGGTATACCTTACCTCTTGAAGTAGAGAATATATGAGACTTGTAACGAGTTTCTTCCTTATTCCATTTCTCCTCTCATGCATACTTTATTCGATACTACTTTGACCTTTTCATTGATCCAAATGGTCAATAAGGGTGACATGTAAGCGAAAGATTTTAAAATAAATTATTACAATAATTGAATATAAGAACATGAAGGTTAAAATAATTAAAATAAAATACATCATATCGTTTGAGCATCAATATTAGGCATAAAAAAGTTCGTGCCATAATACATAACATCCATGGGTCCCAAATACAATTCGATAAATAAAAAGACTCATTACAACTCTAGATAACCATGTGCACGTCATCCGAGCTGAAGTCGCCGCACGCACATCAACCTGGTATCTCGTGTACTTGTGGGGATCACACATGAGAGCAAGCACAATCATTAACATAAATCTAAGTGTGAAATCATAATAGGTCATGATAGCATGAAGGAAACATGTTATGCAAGTATGAGGATAAATCAAGAGGATCATCATGGTTCCATTTCATTTCATGTTCATGTTCATAAGGACATAATCCTTCCATTCATCTATACTTCTTTCCATTTCATCTTGTTCATGGATTGGATTAGATCTTTACTTTTAGAGAATATCATTGCAACACATAAGTGTAGCTACCTATACCATGTGAGTCAGTGAGAGATTAGTGCTACGACAAGTGTACCATAAGGGGAGGATGACCTCGCACAAGATGGTAACATTCGTAGGTGGAGTGGCTCACATAAGGAAATATTAACCTTCATCTTTTATCTTTGTTAACTATAAACATATCTTTCGATCATTTGGATCAATTAAGAGTGTAGAGAGCAAGGTGGCTCCATATCATCATTTAGTATTCATGGAAAAAAATTGGAAAAATCATATGGACAGAGGTTAATCAAATCATGTTTCTTAATTAAGGTCATATTCGTTCTCTGTCCCAAGGAACGGACGCCCGAAAGTCAAACAATCGTCCATTCTGGTGTATCCATTGGTTGTATGATATAAGTTTGGACGTTCATCTTACATGCATACATTGGTAGTCCGAAAAGTATTCGAACTTTCGTTCTAGATTCATTTTTCAGTCATGCCAAGGTCGAGTATGCATCGATCGACCAAAAGATTTTTGGTTGTCCGTTATCACACAACTAGAACTCGCAAACTTTCGATCGAATGTTTCGAACGTCCGAAACTTGACCGATCATCCGGTGGAACTAGTCCATGATCCTTGGCCAGCCGGAGTGGGTCTCCGATCAATAGTTGGATCATCTTCTCTGATAACTATAGTCCAGATCGGTCATCCGATATCGCGATCGTCTGATACAGGATCGGTCGTTTGATTTTGTAGTAATTATCGGATTCAAGACTCGACTTTTCTAGTTCGGTTGTCCGATTTAGGTTTGAATGTTAAATTTGGTTCAGATCGACCGCCCGAATAAGTTTCGGCCCTTCGATTTAGCAGTTGCTATACTCCCGTCGAAGTGATTTGGACGCTCGAAAGGGGTTCGGTCGCCCGTTTCAGTCGACAAAGCCGCAGGTCATAATGAAACTCTTATAACTTTTCATCTATTTTTCCACAAAAACATATCATAAAGATCTGACTACTTATTCCTAGCACATAATATGTTATAGAAATGAGATCTATCATGAACAAATCAACATCAATATTAGCATCATTATTTGACTATCTCTTTTATTCCTAAGCACGATAGCAATCATTTTACTAATCTTAAGCATAACATTTTATCTATCATCTCAGAATCTACATGAAATTTGAAACATGCTGGAATCGACCCAATAATCATGCGAACATAGATCCATCGAATTCATAACACACGACATATCATTTCTCAAATGAACATTCACAAAATTTCATGAAATGACACTTTAGATGATCATCGTTGAAATAGAAACATATAGGCATGATAACTGCCCCAAATTAGCATGAGTCCTAACCTTTAGACCATCCTTAAAACATGCAAATTCATCAAGAATTCTACAACATCACCTAAATATCGAAAACACACTTATTTGGACATCGTCTGGTGCTTCTCTTTGCTGGTTTGGTCCTAGCTTCTTCCCCTTCGTCTACTCTCCTCTGGCCGAGACCAATGAAGGAAGAACACGAAAATTGGCAAAGAAAAGAAGAATGAAAGATGAAAGAAAAAGGAGAAATGAGAGTTAGTGGGTGTATAAAGTGGGGGTTTCATCCCTTGATCTCCTGAGATCATGGGTGGGAAGGAGTTACAAAACTTCAGGAATTATTAGAGTGTAATGTGTGAGTTTGTGTGGAGGGGGGGGGGGGGATCAAAACCAATCTCATCGTCTTTCTCTCCGTTGCTCTTACGAACACTCGAAAGAGTTTTGATACGTCTAGTGGAGCACCGACTGAGATTATGATCTATCGCAATAACGGGCACCCATTTTAGTTTCAAGCATCCAAAAGTCTGATGTAAGCAACATAAAAAGTTTTAATTTTTTATGCAATTTTGATGTGTTACATTATACTACCCATAAAAAATGATTCATCTTCGAATCCCATATGAATGAATAGGTTTGGAAACTCCTTGCGCATCTCTGACTCGAGTTCCCATATAGCCTCTTTCTCATGATGGTACTTTCATGCGACCTTACTTAGACCTCTATCCTAGGATGTCAAGAGAGTTTTAGCATTTTACTCTGACACCATAAATGTAACGCCCTAAAATTTGACCCTGGGCATGTGGCTAAATTCTCATTTCAAGATCATTACTTGGACTTATACTTTGACTCATTTAACATAAAACAAATACGCAAAATATCAATGTGTGTGGCAGTAGAAACAATAACTATCACATAAATGCAAAAGATTGAAAAAATCCCATCATAAAAATTGTTTCAAATTTTATTTTTATTCTTTTTTATTTCATTATTTATTTTAAAAATATTTTAGTGAAGGAAGGTGCTCAATCTTGAACCTCGTTAAGGAATAAAGAAAAGGCCGCTTTGATTAGAGAGATCATCATCTGATTCCATTGTCATTGGATCAAAGTTCGATGGAACTTCATTATGATGTGTATGACAGAAAATCATGAGCAAGGTATTCTTGTTTGCATGACATGAATCAGTAGTTCAAGAGTCCTTTGAGATTGATGATCATTGAGAATCAATATCATTTATTCAGTAACTGTGTATCTTGAGTTGGCATTAATCTTCAATAATAGTAGCTCATTTATCGACATCATTACTAATAACAATTGTCATGGAGATACATACACACACGTACATACATACATACATACATACATACATACATACATACATACATACATACATACATACATACATACATACATACATACATACATACATACATACATACATATACACATACATACATACATGTGTGTCTTTTGCAAAGGAGGGACACTGTCTCTCTCCTCTTCTTGTTGATCAAATAAAAAAATATGAATCATATTAAAAATCTTTTGAAATATGACATATAAATATCTAATGCATAAATAAAAAGATAGGGAAATACCTCCATTTTTTCATATAAAAATATAGAATGTAGATATAGATAAATAAAATTATTTATTTTACATTATTATATATTTTTTATTAAATTTAAAAAAATAATGTTGAAAAAATCACACGATAATATATGAATGTGGCATTTGATTTCTCGAGCCTGAAGTTTGATTTATGAACATGATATTTGTTTTTTTCTCACATGACATCTTATTTAATTTTTTTTTATGTATGTATGTATGTGCGTATGCACGCATGCATGTATATTGTTAATTTTGTTAATTATATAAAAAGTATTGAAATTTTAGTTGGAGACATGAACCTTCAACTTGGTCATTCTTGTTTTTAAGCTTATCTTTTCTCCTTAATTTCATGATCCAGATGTAAGGCTAAAATAAATAATATTAACTAGTATGTTATTGTTTATATTGTTCTTGTTATTATCTTATGTGGCATAAAAAATATATAGAGTTCAAATTAAATTGTCATCAAACCATCTCCTTTCCAACATTTGTTTTAACAATATATACATAATATATTATATATGAAATCTAAAATAATTAAAAAATTGATTATTTTAAGCATAATGCCTGACTTCACGAGAGATCACCTTCATTTTTCATTTTCTACCTATCTGATAGTTATTTTTTATTTATTTTGATAATTTAGTTTAAAATATCCACCACATTTTGTAATTTATTTTTATTAATTTATTTAATTATGATTTATAATTATTATTTAGTTTAAAAATAAACAAAGTATTAAAGTTTAAAAGTCAAACTTTAATATCATTTCTTGAGATTTCATATGCCATTACAAAGGCATTCATAACATGCAAAGCTATTACATACCATGATATATTATCATAATTCATGAGCCATGATATCAAGCCATAACAAGAAGCAATGATAGGTTTCATGATCTTGTTCTAACTACACTAATTGAGATTTGACAAACTATCACAAGAAACCATGAAGAATTTAACAATGTGAACATAAGCAACAATAAGAGTGAATTAAAATTTCAAGATTTTGACAAATTATATATTTTGTGTTATGAGTTACCAAATCATAAGCTACTATTTTTGGATATTCATGAGCGAGAGAAGTTGTCATGGGCAATCATGATAAGTTCATATATATATATATAATTTTCTTAATTCACATCCCATGAAGAGTTATCATGAACATGACGAACATTCTAGATTTCTCCCATTTCAGTCAAGTTGTACCATTTGAGGTCTTTTGATTTGAAAATACATATAGAATTCGAATTATATTTTCAATCAAATTTCAACATATGTTTTAATAGTATATACATATTACATTACCTATAACATCTGAATTAATTCAAAAGTTTCAATTATTTTAAACATAATGTACATCTTTATAAGACTTTTAACATCACCATCATTTGGCATTTTCTACCTCTTTGATAGATAATTTATAATTCTTTTTATTTTTAATATATCATGATAATTTATTTAGAAAATAAATATAATAGTATAATTTAAAAATTAATTGAATATCATTTCATGAGATTTAATAGGCCATTGCAATAGAGTTCATAACTGCAATAGAGACATTCATAACATGTAGTAGCTCTTACAAACTATGATATTCTATCATGATTCATGAGCCATGATAGTTGGACTTAACAAGTAACAATGATAGGTTCGATGATTTAACTCTATCCACATTGTTTGAGACTTGACATGTAACTATTACTATAAACCATGAAGAATTTAACACTGTTATAATCGGGAATAGCCAATGTGAAATTAAGATTTCATGGATATGACAAATTAAATCACCAAAACACAACTACTATTTTTGGATATTAATGGACCGGGAGAAGTTGTCACGGGCCATCATGATAAATATATATATAATTTTATTGATTCGTATTTCATAAATAGTCATATGGAAGATGACGAAGGTCCGAGATTTCTTTAATTTCACTTGGATGTGACATATTTTGGTCGAAAAAATACTCACATTTGCATAACACTTTGAGAGCCTTTGGATGTTATCAATAAGAATGTCCTAATACATAAGTCATGCTAGACACATTGGAAGAGCAATACAATGAATGTGATAAGTCTCATGAGAAAGAATCCATATATCGTGCACTCATTCGACTATCATCGAGGGAGTTCTAAAGATGCTTTTTTATTTACCTTTTCATATTCATTTTCTTCAATAAGGACTAAGTGGAATTGACATTTGATTTAAATTCTAGACAACTTAGTTGTGCTTTTATTTTAAATGAATGTTGTATGTAATAAATTTTCCTAGGTTTATTTAAGTTAGCTTGTTAGAATTATTAATAAAAAAACATACCAATTTAACTTGTTAGTAACATTTTGAAATGATTATTTCATATGTTATTGAAATGTATGTTGATTTTTGATGTGTTATTGTTACTTTGAAATTTGAACCAATTATCTTTAACTATAATGTCTTTCTTGGACCAATTAAAATGCGCTAAAAGTAAGTTTGATTTTTATTGATATTGTTCGAGGATGAGTTCTTAGGGTTACTAGCATCATTATCTTTATGAATGTCAATATTCAAAATTGAGACTACTAAAAAAATTCACCTTGCAACACAAACATAATTTACCATTTCAATCAAATTGCATACATTTGTTCCATCATAAACTCCATAGATCATTGTAAGCTCAACAATACTCATTTTTTAAAAGTTTATTATTAATTTAAAATAGAGAAAATTCCTTTACAAGATTGATTTGTTTGTTCACTAAATTTTTACAAAGTAGAGTAGTAACATTTTATATAATGATAAGGAGGACCTGCTTAGCGCTTGCGCTAAGTAGGTTGATTAGCACCCCTCTGTAGCGCATGATCCCGATCCGATGGCGTGCAACCTTTTTTTAATCCACCGTAGTCGTCTGATGGAAGTGGACGGTGCACGATCAAGTCCCAAGGAGAATATAACCCTAATTTCTCACATATATGGGATCTTCTACGATTGGCGATCGAGCATCGACTCCCACAGTGTGAGTGGTGATTGAGAGCAACGACATCCCGTCGAGCGGTGACTGAGAACGATGACCAATCGAGTAGAGACATCCCATCGAACGACGAATGAGTGACGATCGACCAAGTGGTGACATCCCGACGAGATGTAGACTTTTGAAGGTATGATTTTTTTCTTCAATTTTTTGTAAATTATGAACTTGCATGAATTTTTTTTCTTTTATTTCCGGCGGTGTTCCCTATTAAATGTTTAAATTAAAGATCACGTTTTGTCCTTGCTAAATGCTCATAGTAAGCAGTCAAGTTAATTAGATCTTGAAATTAATCTTGAGTTCAAGACCTAATTGAACTCTAAAACACGTTGACATTTTAGTGTTCAAAAGTTTGAAATTGGATTTTCTTGTTGTCTTCCTCAAGACTTTGACCTTTAGGAAACAATGATGAAACTTATTTAATTTAATATACCATCAATTATAGACAAATCTTACTTAAAAGGATTGCAATTGTGGAACTAAGGAAGAAAAAAATGTATACAAATGGAGAGTATTATAACACACTTTTAACTCTTAGACACAATAATTAAAGATGAATAAGAATATCGAGATATTGGTGATCAAAAGATAGCCAATTAAATGTCACATTTAGTAAAATTAATAAGAACATGGATCCCACAAATTAGGAATACTGATCACTCAATTATTTTGGTGTTTTTTCCTTAACATGTATTAGCTGATCCATGGCAGATGCCCACAAAATGCACAACTGGCCTACTGATTAAAATAAGAGCAAGTTCAAGCCCTTAGAAGAACCACGGCATGGCTTGCCTTGTTTTAATTAATTATGTTTTTAGTTACTTTCTGTTCTAGGTATAAAATTTGATCCACCGAAATGTGAATGCGGAGAAGTGACTTGTATTAAGACTTCATCAACCAATAAAAATCTTGGATGGAGATTTTATCGTTGTAATAACTATGGGGTTAGTTTCCTTCTTGAACATACTTTTCTTTTAATCTATTCAAATAGGATTTGACATTATTCAATAACTAACTATGTGTTTTAATAGAATGCAAGCTCATGTGATTATTTTCGTTTGTTGGATTTCATTTGAGTCACGACGATACATGGCAGCATTTAATAAGTTGGCCGAGGAACTTGAAGCGGAAACACAATGAAACCGAAGATTGTTCAACAGAATGTGTCTTTTACATATTTTTTGATTTTTTGTATTATTTTCAAATAGGATAAAGAGGACTGGATAGTGCAGCTCGATAAAATGATATTGTTTAGTATGAAGACAAATATGTGTTGTACTTTTAATGGCTATTTGATGAGGAATTACGACCATGGAAAACTAACTCGAAAGGATGAATAAAATTTCAGAATTTATGGACAACGAACCATGGAGATATGAGCATATAAAGTTGAGGGTTAGTTTCGGATTTGGGGATTCACCTTAAACTAGTAAACTTGTCGAATTTCTTTAGACCGTTCGGCTAAGAATTTGCTCTTGGAAATTTTTTGTCTAGCAGAGGATAAAATTAAGCGATTTATATATGTTTTTTTTAGAATTTTAACATGTCATATGATGGTTTGGAAAAATAGATTTCTAAGCTTTTGGTGAGCTGCCTGCTTCAGCTGCTAGAAACCTTATTGGCTGAAGTGAAGGTCCGATCATATTATTTTGTTAAAAAATTAGTGTTCAACCTCTAATTAACCTTAGTTAAACATGTGTATTATAATATTTACGAATATTAAAATTTATTTCTGATAATCTTATATAGTTTCTTTATAATACTTATCAATAATGTAATTATCATTATGCTTTAATTCAAATGTTAATTACTACACACAAACTTGACTATATTCTAATTATTTGCATGATTATATAAAAAATAATGTTTGTGGAGCACGTCCGTGATAAAAAAAATAATTAAAAAATGACTAAAAGTGTGTTCAATGGGATCTAAGTCATAAGGGTTGATTCCTGAGGGCTATGCATGTTCTTAAGGACTATTTTAGGCTTAGGCTCATGCTAGCAATGGTTAGCGCAAATGCCTATGGTTAATTGTCATGCTAAGCATGGTTTAAAATGTGTTGATTGATTCTTTGGATGGTCCATATGTTGAAATTTGGCCTAGGATTTATCATGATTAAGATCCATGATTTGATGTTATCTTTAAGGGATTTGAAGCATGCTTAAAGTCTTAAGGAATTAATTATAGTTTGAATTCATGATGATACTTAAATAAACTTGAAAATGAAAACTTATGAATATTTGTTTCTCTACATGATATTGATTTGTGTGCAAAAAAATTAAATAAATGGATACAATCTTTTTTATAATCTTAGAAATAAAACCAGAAAAAAAAATGGGAAATACTTTGGCGGCAAGGCTGCATTTCATATTCAGAGGACTTATCCCCTGTCTTTCTTCTTTCTCTATATTTATAATAGATGATTACCTTTATAGTTCTATTGGAAGTTACTTGGTCATACTGCAATGACAACTTTTCTCCTTTAATAATGGTTTCTGTCGTTAGTGATTTATAACTCTTTTTTCAGACACACAATGTCCTGATATGGTTGAATTAATGTATATTCTTCATGCTCTCTAGCTGGAAAACTTTACTGGCCTTACCTCGGTAAAGAACCTGCTTAATAGCTTTTGCTCTTTGCTCCATTTTATTTTATATTATTCTGCTTCACATGATGAAAATCATACGATGAAAACTTTGCTTCTCATATTCTGCAAATCTCAAACATCAAATCAGCATCCATATTCTTACTTGGCTTTTGTTCAATCCACATTTCACTATGTGCAGACTATTTGCTGCTGTGGATGATACCATTTTCTTATTTGAAGGGCAAATGTTGAATGTGATTCATAACTCCCTTTTCATACGCAGAATGTCCTGATGGTTGAATTAATATTTACTATTCATGCTCTTTAGCTTTAAAATTTGACAGGCCGTAGTTTTGCCCTTTGTTCCTTTTTTTATTTTACATTATTTTGCTTCACATGATGGATAGCAGGAAATCACACAACGAAAACTTTTGCTTCTCATATACCGCAAATTTCAAACATCAAACAACATCCATATTCTTATATGACTTTTGCTCAATCCAAATTTCACTATGTGCAGACTATTTGCTGCGGTGGATAATATCTTTTGCTTATTTGAAGGGCACATACAATCTTTTTTATAATCTTAGAAATAAAACCAGAAAAAAAATGGGAAATACTTTGGCGGCAAGGCTGCATTTCATATTCAGAGGACTTATCCCCTGTCTTTCTTCTTTCTCTATATTTATAATAGATGATTACCTTTATAGTTCTATTGGAAGTTACTTGGTCATACTGCAATGACAACTTTTCTCCTTTAATAATGGTTTCTGTCGTTAGTGATTTATAACTCTTTTTTCAGGCACACAATGTCCTTATATGGTTGAATTAATGTATATTCTTCATGCTCTTTAGCTGGAAAACTTTACTGGCCTTACCTCGGTAAAGAACCTGCTTAGTAGCTTTTGCTCTTTGCTCCATTTTATTTTATATTATTCTGCTTCACATGATGAAAATCATACGATGAAAAACTTTGCTTCTCATATTCTGCAAATCTCAAACATCAAATCAGCATCCATATTCTTACTTGGCTTTTGTTCAATCCACATTTCACTATGTGCAGACTATTTGCTGCTGTGGATGATACCATTTTCTTATTTGAAGGGCAAATGTTGAATGTGATTCATAACTCCCTTTTCATATGCAGAATGTCCTGATGGTTGAATTAATATTTACTATTCATGCTCTTTAGCTTTAAAAACTCCGCCTATATTTTATAGCCGGTCCCAAGCCCGGATAAAGGAGGAGGATTGTGTTAGGCCCCGACAGCCAGCGTAAAACCCTGTCGAATCTCATGAACATGGATCAACGAATGCGTCGTATGATTCATGTAGCCGACCCCACCTAGTGGGATAAGACTTTATTGTTGTTGTTGTTGCTCTTTAGCTTTAAAATTTGACAGGCCGTAGTTTTGCCCCTTGTTCCTTTTTTTATTTTACATTATTTTGCTTCACATGATGGATAGCAGGAAATCACACAACGAAAACTTTTGCTTCTCATATACCACAAATTTCACATCAAACAACATCCATATTCTTATATGACTTTTGCTCAATCCAAATTTCACTATGTGCAGACTATTTGCTGCGATGGATAATATCTTTTGCTTATTTGAAGGGCACATATTGAATGTTCCACATCTGAAAGGCTGACACTGAAGTTAACATTGTAATTGAAGCCTATAGAGCACTGAGGGACAGAGAAGCTTTTCATCCTGTCCAAGTTATGAGGGATCAGCTCACTGGAAAGTTTGCATTTATTCTGTTTGATGCTGCTTCAAAGTGTGTTTTCATTGCTAGGGTGCGTATATTCCATGTTGTTTGAACTAAGTTGAGAACATCCCATCTATGTTTGAACGTTGTTTGCTCATTTTTGTGTTTTCTTTTGATAAATACTCACTGTAGTCAGTGGTTTTCATATCTTTCTTCATCTGCTCCTTACTATTACAAAAGAATTATATGTTACATTAAAGCAAAACTCATCCCGATTCATGGACAAATTCATTCTTTGCTCTGATATTTCTACGTATTCAGAATTGCACCATAATTTTTAATTTAGAGTCTGTGCTATTAATTTTTTAAAAATTTTAATAGTTGTCCTTCATTATTACAGTATTTCTTCGTATCAAGTACTTGGTCTGATTATTTGAACACTCTGTGTTCGAAGGTTTGAGGACTGATTTATTAACTTTAGGGTAAATTTGTTTGCATGATCAGTTGGATATTTTTCATGCAATTTAACCTTAAATGGGTCAATTGATTTTTCATAAACGAGGCAACTGATTTTTCAAGTGAGATCGAGTCCACAATTTGTATCATGTACATTGTTAATGGTCGTCAGAAGATGAATGATAAATATATAAGTTGAAAAAAAATGTCACAATAGTAACCTTGAAAATGTCAGGATAAACATGCATGCGTGTCTTAATTTATCCTTCATAACATTCTTTTGTTATATTAACTTAAATAATTGGTTATAGATAATTGTAAAGTAAGAGTCGGTATAAATATTCCAAGAAATGTTTGTAATAAGTAGGCGTTACGTATCAAGTGTTGGATACCTGATTATAATGAGTTTGTTTCTTTCACTTATTTGTATCAAGTGTAAAACCCTATCGAATCGTATGAACATGGATCAACGAGCGAAATGACGTCGTATGATCTATGTAGCCGACCCCACCTAGTGAAATAAGACTTTGTTGTTGTTGTATTTGTATCACACAGCACCACCTTCTGCTGTTTTTCCATTTATCATTCAAGCCGATTTGACTGCTATTCCGACACTAACAATCTAATCTATAATCTATTCTTATCTGCTGAATACTCTTTGTTGTCATCTCATATAGGACGCTGAGGGTAGTGTTCCATTTTTCTGGGGAACTGATTCAGAAGGTCATCTTGTTATTTGTGATGATATGGATATCATTAAGAGGGGCTGTGGAAAATCAATTGCGCCATTCCCTAAAGGTACGGACACTATAAGCTTTCAAATGCATCTTGAACGCCACAAGGTTTTTTTTTTATGATTGAAAATCATCCCTTTTGTCATGCGGTCAGGTTGTTTCTTCACTACATCCGGGGGCTACAGAGTTTTGAGCATCCGCAAAATGTGGTTAAAGCTATGCCGAGGGTTGATAGCAAAGGCGATATTCATCGTCGATGAGCAGTCGAAGAAAGAAATCACTGGCGTTATGCCAAGAATGGGGAGTGCAGACTGGCCATCTCTGGTCTAGTGCAATGAACCTCATTTACTTACTTTTTCGGCTCGTATTGCACATACTTGAGAAAACCGTTTATAACTTCAGATGCAGATCTTATGTTTGGAGGGGGAAGCATTCAGCTTTTATATAAATAAATGTTCAACAGCTATGTAGAATTTTCTTACATCAGCCATGGTCAGTTTTCAATTTTTCATGCACTAATATTTGTTAGAAGGTTATTTCATCATCCAGTGTATCAGCAGGGGATGCTGAAGCAATAGAAATAGCCTCCTACGGTGACTGCCTGATAGAACTAGGGGCCTATTGCATAGATTATTCTGTAACACTCCTAAAATCCACCTAAAAACAGAGGTCATTTAGGGAATTTCAATTGTGTTAACTCATTTACTATCAAAAAATAATTATGAATAAATATTATAGGATAAAAGCCAATAACACTTCAAATAAAACATTTGGAGACTAGTCATAGAATATAAGATAAAAAGCTATTATTCCTAAATATCTCTAAGGGGTTGTTTGACAAATAATTAATGGAGTAGTGGTATAATGAGTGATGGGGTGGTGACTTACGATGTATCATTAAAAAATTCATATTTGAATAATAAATTATAAAGATGTGGGTGGAATAATGAAAGTCTTATCCAATCACGTTCACCTTTTTTTTTTCTTATCAATGAATAGATCTTTTTACTTGTACGACTTAGATGTCTCGTATTTCTCGAAAAAGTGATTCGATTGATGGGATTTGGTATGATACTTATGGATCGATGAGATTGATATTCAAATATTTATTCTTAGAACGTATTGATTTGACCCCATAAGCGGAACCGCCACCCAATAGCATGTTGCCACCAGAAGCAGAACCCCGTATTTCTTCCAGAAATCTCCTAATTGTTCCAGAGCAACTAAAAAGAGATTTTTTAACTAGAAAAAATTCAGTTCAGATGTAGGATACCTATCCAGAAGTTTTCGCAACTCAATCATGTATGAGAGAGAGAGAGATTATTTCACCAATCGAGTCAGCGGTATTTGACATGTTCATACCTAACGATTTTCCACAAAGTGGTGACGAAACGTATAACTTGTACAAATCTTTCTTATTTGTGTAAAAGTCATTTTATCCTTTTTATATATTAAACTATTTATAATATTTGATGACTAACAAGTATTGAATCATAATTCTTTATCACTTATTTTTTTCTATTTCTTATTTGATCTATTTTTTATTCTTTATTATATTGTTTATTTTTATATAAATATTTTATTCATCTATTTTAAAAGTTAAAAAATGAAAGATAAATATAATTAAAAAATATAAATAAAAAATCATTTTATCATAATATTTATTTAGGAATATGAGAGAGAGGAGAGACTAATGAGAGAGAGAAGAAAAGAAAGAGGAAGATAGAGAAGTAGGAGAAAGGGTTAATTTGGTTTATAATTAGTAATACCTTCTCTTTGGTGGAATGGAAAAATGTGGTTGAGGCCTTATCTACTCAACTTCATCCCCCTTAACTAATATAAAATAATTACTTAAACAAGATTTACACCATCATATTCCACCACACTCCCTCAATTCAAACGCTGCATCCAAACAAGTCCTAAAGGACATTAAATGACTCATGACTTTATATAATTTTATATCATGTGCAACTTCGCCGTCATGATTTGAGCCGTCATCTATTCTAAATCATTAGTTATTTGTACGGATCTAGGGTGCGAGATTTTTTTATTTAGGATATATAACGGTCATGTTATGCAATACATCTTAAGTATGATACTACATGATCTATATAAGTAGTTTCATATATATAAAAGAAACATGCATGTATGTCATCTACTTAGTAATATGGTCTACATGTCAAACATTTATAATATATGTCATCATGCATTAATAACAATTGCATGGATTCAACATGTAATAATCACGTGATATAGGAGTATGTACATCAATAATCATTTAGTAATACCAGTAGGCATAAGTTTTTTATCATTATTTTGCCTCAGTAAATCTCCTCATTCAAGGGCATCAGTCTTTACAGTTCAGTCAATATAATAATAATATTTGATCTTTTAACAATTGAAGAATTCTATCATTTCCATCACAGTAGGCTATCTAGACCTTAGAGCTAATGCTCTCATCACTCAAAGGCGACTAGGAATATACATACCGTTGCTAGTAAGATACAATTACTCTTTAAGAAAATACTTACACAAAGGAGCAGGACACAATTATTTTCCAAAAGAAAATACTTACACACAAAGTGCATGGCACAGTTATTTTCTTAGAGCGAGTTTAGGGGCAACAAGTGACAATGTTCTTCGATTGAGTTCATTAGGTTTTCAATCATTACATAATATTATGTTTCTTAATATTTATATGTTAACCTAGTTACGACTGTGCATGCATTTCGTGTATTTAGGTTTATATATAATCATTAAGCCTCAATACATGATATAATTGCCTTGAAAATAAACTTTAAAATATCATATAGGTCATTAACAATCGGTTACGATTGTGACAAGGTGGTCATGCCCATGATCGTGGTCCTGTAACAACCCTTTTTCCTGGTCACGGTCATTATCACGACAGTGCTATCATGGGATACGGTCGTGAGCGAGTCCAATGTTGGACTCGTCATGCAGGCCTCTTGCTTACAATCACGACCATGGTGGTCACGGTCATGTTTGAACTGCTACGGTCATGACAGAATCTATTACGGGGGTGACAATGCCTGTGCATTTTGTCGATTTCCAACCGCTCGGTCAGGACTATTCCGGGAGTGAGCACGATGGTGCCCAAGGTCTAGGACTTCGTCATCCAGCTCGAGATTTACAAATTTTTTTATGCAAAACTTTGGGAAAACAATTAAAATCATTCAAAAATATTGTAGGCATATTTTCTAGTCATTTAAGCATCATAAACACATATGAAAATCTGCACTTCTCTTAATTCATGTGGATCTAGGGTTCGTCCCTAAATACATATAAAACATGGATCCCTAACACATGAATCGAGGCAAGTAAATCGATCATATATAATAATGCATATGAAATTTTTCAATCACAATTCCTACCAAGAACTAAAGTGTCTGGTATGAACCAAGAAATGCTTATAATTGCAGCAGGCAATAAAAGAATCTTCTAGCAAAGTTGGATCATCAAGATAAAGTTGTGGATCTCATACATAAGGCAATTAAAGATAATCAAGAATATCTGTGATTTACAATTGATAATATTACAAGATCAAGTTGCATCAAATCCAAATTTCCAACGAGTTACAAATTGGAGTTGCATGAAGATTCAACAAAACTCAGGCCAAATAAATAATGGATTAACCTTATTTATTTGGGATTTTTGGAACTAATTATACATGAAAATTCTGTTGAGATTTGCAAGAAGAAATTGATTTGCTTATTTTAAGAAACTAGTTACTTTTCTTGTAGGCTAAGTTAGGGTCTTTTCTTTTAAGTCCAAATTCTATTTGTAGGGCCTATAAATATTGGTGCTTATTGTTATTTCAGACATTTTTTGAATTTATGAAAATTTGGCTTAATTACTTTTGTTATGAGGGAACTCCTGCAACTCATTTTTCGGAAACTTTCGTCATTAATTACAAGGTTGGCTATCTTGTGATTAAATTCATCTATTTATAATATCGATTGCTTGGTTCATTGTAATATTGAGGTTGATATTCCAATGCCTAAAAATTTGATTGATCTCGTTTCTTTGATTATCATATATTGTTCCGATCACTCAAGATATTGTTCTTGAGCTTCATATTAGTTGGTATCAGAGCCGCGTTTTCAATTTGATTCTAGTTATCTTCCATTATTTTGTTGCTCCTCTATTTTAGTTTCTGAAAAAAATAACACAAAAAAATTTTGTTTGTTAGTTCTCCAAATCCTAACTGTCTTCCTTATTTAGTTTCATTGTTCTTCAAGCCCTAGCCATCATCCTTGCATTCTTCAAATTCTGCTGCAGTTTTAAAAAAAGAAAACCACAAAAAATCTTTTTATTTGTTGTTGAAACTCTAGCCGTCATCCTTATTTGTTCTCAAGTTTGTTGTAGTTTCAAAAAAAGGCTGAAAAGAATTTTGAAAATAGAAAAAAAGGGCTGAAAAGGAAAGCGCAAGAAAGGAGGAAAGAACAGGGAAAAAGAAAATTTTTGGAAAGAAAAAAAATAAAAAATAACTCAAACAAAAGTGAAACAAATGATTTAGAAGAAAGAGGATAGAAAGAAAAAGGAAAGATTATTTCTGGAGAAAGGTGCAAAGAAAATTCTAAGAATAGAGTAATTTGAGTCAAAGAAGGGTGATTTTTGAATTCATTCCAATTCTGAATTTTTTATATATGTCCTTTTTTAACAACCTTTTCCTGATTTCTAGTCCAAATCAACTTCAAGTATTCTTTTGATCTTGCAATCATATTGATAAATCAGATTAACTTAATTACTCATTGTCTTGTGTTGACTTGCATTGGTTCTCTTAGAACTTGTTGCAGAGTTCAAGAGAAAAAAAAGGCTGAGTGGTAAGTACAATTGAGGGAGAAAGCCAAATATAATTAAGGTAAAATACGAGTGTCACCACGTGAGGTAGTGAGGTTGCTTTTATCAATAACTTTTGCTGTAGGAATTTCTTACAATGTCAATAGGAAAGGATAAAGAGCATAATTCTAGAAAAGAAGCAATTGATCATAGAAGAATGATGAAGGTCATGATACAATATTTTCAACATCTTGAAAATATAATTATTGAACTTCATGATGAGGTAGATGTGCAGAACGATTAAATTGTACAACTACAATAAGTTATACAACCAAATCAAAGAAGAGATCGTCAAAGACACCGTGTTGTTAAGGACGAAGAGATGGAAGTTGAAGTTGATGAAGGCTCTGTTATAAATTGGAGAAGACAAAGACATGTTCAGATTGGAGGTAGAAGAAATGAACGAGAAAAGGAATAAAATAGAGATGTTACTGATTGAAACACATGTTCAATTAAACTATCTCTCCCTACCTTCCAAGATAAAAGTGATTCTGATGTCTATATTGAATGGGAACAAAGAGTAGAAGGTATATTTCATCATCGTAATTACTCTATTGAAAAAAAGGTTAAACTTGCCATATATCTTTTGTTGATTATGCTATTACTTCATGGAATCAATTAACCATTAATATGCATAGAAATCGAGAAACTCCAATTGAAAATTGGGATGAGATGAAAATAATATTTAGGAGAAGATTTGTTCCTCCATCATATTGTCGTGACTTACGTATGAAATTGCAGACTATAAGACATGGATTAAAGACTGTTGAGGAGTATTATAAAGAGATGAAAATGACACTCATCCGTGCCAACATAAATGAGGATTCTGAAGACACAATTGCAAGATTCATATGTGGGCTGAATCGAGAGATTTCTAGAGCTATGGAATTGCAAGAGTATTTGGAATTCGATGAAGTTTTGCATAAGGCTATAAACGTTGAGAAGCAATTGAAGAAAAATATTCGTCCACATAGAAATTTGAAAGTTCAACTTCTGCTTGGAAATCAAAATGGCATGCAAATTCCAAGTCAGTTGATAAGCCAACTCAAAAATTGGAGGACGAAAACAAAGTTGAAATTTTCAAATCAAGGGATAAATGTATTGCCTCTAACAGCTCACAAAGGACTCAAGATATTAAATGTATTCATTATCTTTGTTCAGGTCATATTAGTTCACAATGTCCAAATAAATGTGATATGATCATGATAGACAATGGTGATATTGCATCTGAAGAAGAGTTGTCACAAGAGAGTGCAACATCCTCAGGAGAAGAAAGTGGAAAATAAATTAAAGAAGTTGAGAAACGTTTGGTTGCACAATATCACTTGAAGAAAGATGAAGATGATTGTACAGCAACTCCAAACAATCCTGAGAGTTGTGAGAAAGATAAAGATGAAAAATATGAGTGTCACAACTTGAGTGATGAAAATGATAGCCATACAACTTTTGAGTGCTTAGAAAGGCCACTTTCTATACAATATTTAGATGCTGAGTATTATGAGAGTTGTGAGAATCAGAGAAGATTAGATCTTGAGTGTTTAGAAAGACCATCTCCAGATAGATATGAGAAAAAAAGACTTGAATGTCGAGACAAAAGAAAGATAATTCAGTAAATTTTTTTTCTAACACTAACCATCTTTTGTCTTTTGATTCTGATTTGTCCATGCAAATATGTAGGAGTGAAGTATACGAAAACACAAATTCTATCATACAAGGAATTGAAAGAGATTGTATTGGATTTATGGTGAGTAGTTTGAAAAGTCCATCTTTTACCTTTGAAATTTTATATTTGTTTGATGTGACTAACTTGCAAGATTCAATTGAGAGAAGTATTGAATGGCATGCAAATATTATATCTGAATTTTTTGTTCCACTTTTCTTCATTGAGTGCTAAAACACTTTATTTGAGTCATATGTCTAGAATGAATATTTTTTAGTCCTGAACACTTTTGATTAGTTGATTATGATTTCAAGATTTTCTGATGATCTTACAATCTTATTCATTTCTTTAAATCCATCTTTGTGCTTTCCTAAGATCATTTCTGCGGATGGTGGTTGCAAACTTTCATATAATTTTCACATCATGATTTGAAAATTCATTGCATTTGCATTAGTTGGACTTTTGTTCATTTTTCATCGAAGATTTGAGATTAATTTCTTTGGGGATATTTTGATTTATAACAATAATTTACGTGATCATTTTGGTGATATTTTGATTAGTTGCAGGGACTTGCATTATTCATTTCATGAGCCGATGATATTTGTTTGGTTATGAATCCTACAATATTTCACTTCTAGATGTTAAGGATTCATTTTATCTCATGGAAACTAACGTGTTTATCTTGGAACCACTTGACAATCTCCATATTGGATTCATAGTTCTTTGGAATATATTGCGCACCTTATTTGACAAGATTCTTATGCGGCAAGGAAGGTCTCCAAAGTTTCGTATTTGTTTCTTCAAATACCATTGTCTCATGGGCATAAAATATTTCATCCAGGTGAGAAAGAGAGTTACATTACTTTTCATATTACTTATCTTGTTCTTACTTTACACTTGTAGGATCATAACATGATGGTATAAATGAGGAATCATACTTACAGTTCTCAATGAGATACATTGTGCTGGCTATCTAGCACATGAAAAGGAGGTAAATCTCCATTATGCGTGTCCTAAATTATTTAATAAATTCATATATGTTATATGTTATATTTTTCTCATTGTGAATGTAGATTCGAGGATGAATTATTTTTAAGAGGAAAATGATATGAACCTGGATATACTCTCCTTATTGTGAATGCAGATTCGAGGATGAATCCTTTTGAAGAGGAGGGGAATGATATGAATCGAGTAATGCTTACAATTGTAGCCGACAATAGAAGAATCTTCTAGCAAAGTTGGATGATCAAGATAAAGTTGTAGATCTCAGACATAAGGCAAGGAAAGATAATCAAGAATATCTGTGATTTACAATTGATCAAATTACAAGATAAAGTTGCATCAAATCCAAATTCCCAACAAGTTACAAATTGGAGCTGCATGAAGATTCAACAAAACTCAGGCCAAATAAATAATGATTTAACCTTATTTATTTTGAATATTTGGAATTAATTATACATGAAAACTCTACTGAGATTTGCAAGAGGAAATTGATTTGCTTATTTCAAAAAACTAATTACCTTTCTTCTAGGGTAAGTTAGGATCTTTTCTTCAAGCCCAAATTCTATTTGTAGGGCATATAAATACCGGTGTTTTTTGTTATTTTAGACATTTTTGAATTTATGAAAATTTGACTTAATTGCTTTTGCCGTGAGGGAACTCCTGCAACCCATTCTTTAGGAACTTTCGCCATTAATTACAAGGTTGGCTATCTTGTGATTAAATCCATCTATTTATAATATCGATTGTTTGGTTCATTATAATCTTGAGGTTGATATTTTGTTGCCTGAAAATTCGATTGATCTTGTTTCTTTGATTATCATATATTATTCCGGTTACTCAAGGCATTGTTCTTGGATCTCTCAATCCAATAATGCAAACATTGAGAGAAAAGAGAGGAGTTAAATCCCCTTTACATACATTGATTTTGGATCTTTCTCATTTTCCTTTCTCTTCATCTTCCTCTTCATCTTCCTCTTCTTCCTCATGTCCTCTTTCCTCAAGAACTAGCCATGGATTTAGATGGAGACAAGATGTTAAGAGTTCTAGATCCTTTATATAGGAGAGGTAATGAGGATTTGACCCAATGATAAAAAATTACCCTTCATTAAAAAATTGGAGTGTCAATATTCTACGTAAATGAGCTAGTTCACGAGATAAACTTAATCATCCCTTCTTATTCAGACAACTTATTTGGTTAATGTTTGCTTTCAGAATTTAGGCATCACGGATCAATTAGAAAATAATAAAAAATGAAGAAGAAATTAATCTAAGTAATTTATTGAAGTCAGATCTGGTGATGTCTTTGTAGGATCGAAAGCACCAGGGGAGTTGTATTGGTGTTTTAAAAATTATAACAAAAAAATGTAAAAATCAATTTTAGAAAATACGATCGCAAGCAAGTAAAAAGCAAGTAAGAAGGATCAAACTCAAAAGAGCACAATGTGTTGACAAGGTTTGGCCCAACTCCTTAGCATACGTCCCTGCTCTGACTTCTCGACCTCGAGATCGTCAGAGATCCACTAGCTTTCTCTATTTTTATAGGGAGAGAATAACCCTTTTTTCAAGAGGTAAGGCACACATCTTCTTACAAGGAACTCTCAAATTCACTAAACAATAACACAAGAATTCCCTTTAGTTCTCTCTTCTTACAATGAATGCTCACACTTAGGAACTTAAGGGATGATTTTGCAAAATTGAGCTCTAGAAAATGCTTTGAACTTGAAAGATGCTAGAGTAATTTCCTTTGCTTGGATAAACTTCATTCAGTCTTTAGAATCCCTTTCGCAGGCTACTCTTCAAAATATGGTTGTTGTAAAACTTTTTAAAAGAGTTGTGTTGTCACTTCTGAAGCGGTCGCCTGTTTTGATTTCGGGGTCCGTTTTGAAAAGAAACTAGTTGTTGTGCCTTTTGTCGTATGCTCAACGATTGAACGTTACAGTTTCAATCATTCATTTTGGGAACAAAATTAGCCATTTTCGTCTTCCTTTTGTATGCAGTAATCCATTGGTGGTAGTCCTGGGCCTTATCTGAACGTCGACAAGCATTCTTTCATTCCCCTTTAGGAGACTTTCAACCAACCAATACGACCACGTAGAGTAGCTTTTGCTAAAACTCGAGCATTTTCTAGAGAAATAGCCTTTGTCATTTGTCTTTGCTGCCCAGAACGATCGTCCGAAACTATTTCGATCGTCAGTTTTAAAAAATGTTGATTTTTCAAACTTTTGCGATCATTGTATTAGCCTTTCGATCGTCCATCTCATTTATTGTCTTTTGATCTTGACACCCAAAATGGTCGATCCAAACTCTTTCGATCATCTGATTTAAAAATATCGATTTCTCGGACATTAGCGATCATTGTAGAAGCTTTTTTATCATCTGTTTGATATGTTGTCTTTTGATCTTGTCACCCAGATCGGTTGATCAAAATTCTTTCGGTCATCTGGTTTAAAAATATCGATTTCTCGGATATTAGCGATCATTTGTAGACACTTTTTGGTCATCCGTCTAATATCCTGTCTTTTGAACTTGAGTCGACCAAAACACGTCGATCGTCCATTTAAAAATTCTGAATTCTCAAACATATGCGATCATTCGACATATGTTTCGGTCGTCCATTATATTTCTAGCGGACACTCGATAATATTTTGATCGTCCATTTTAATTGCAGAAATCTTACGATGAACTTTTCTTTTGAAAATTATTTATTCTGTTCAAACTAACACTTCAAGAAATACTAGTACATCATCTTCCTTATCTGTTATCATCAAAATACTTAGACTATGGTCCTTTGGACCAACAATCTCCCTCTTTTTGATGATGACAAACAAAGTGACGAGGAGATAAATAAATGACGAAATGTAAATTACTCCCTCTTAATCAATGCTTATTTCTAATATGATATCAAATAGATGTGAATTACTCCCCCTTAAACCAATGCCTATTTTCTTACACACAATACAATAATCTCACAATATAAAACATGATAATATTAAAAGACATAAGCATAACATGCATATACATATCACAAGATTTATCAAAAGAATCATCCACATCAACCATCAAACCATACATATCATAATCCAATGCATAACATCCATCCTAATAGCATCCATATACATATTATCCTCATGCATAATCTCCCCTTTTTGACATCATCAAAATGGGGAAAACAAAAACAAAAAGAAAAGAAACTAAGCATCATTATTGGGCGATGGAGATGCAGTTTTCTCATATGGTGAAGTGTCGAAGTCCTGAGAGCGAAAATTTGCAAAGAGACAATCCTGACTACGATGATGATCTATTTCCAAGAGCTCCTTACGTGCGACCATACCATTTATACGTGCATCCATATGATCCATATGTGTAGCCATGCCATCCATGTGCGTCATCATCCCGTCCCACTCATCACGTGGACCTGTACAGGTAGAAGAACCCCATCCACTAGTTGGCGTAAGTGTGGGACGTAAATAAGTTCCCATGAGGGACTCGTATCCTCTCTGGTTGAGCACCTATAGGAGCGTCGGTATCGGTAGCATCATTAGACTTTGAATCACATGACGCCTCTTGTCCCGTCTTGGCGAAAATCCACTCATTCCCCTCAAGAATAGTCCCTTACGCTTCAAGGTGGAGTTGCCAATGATATCTGTGGATCGCTTAGTATAACATACCTCCATCTCAGGAATGATAATATCACTCTCACGAAAGATCCAAATAAGAAAAGAACCATAATGAAGAACAAGATTGTAAGAGTGTTTGGAATCAATCTTTTCCATAGTGGACATGAAGTGGTGAATCATATAAGCCCCAAAGTTCACCGGAGAAAAATCATTCCGGAGAAGAAAATAAAGTAGGTGAAGATCATAATAAGACATTGTAGGATCACAAGGCACCAAGGGGAGAGGGGGAGAGGCGGGGGGGGGGGGGGGGGGGGGGGGGGGGTAAATTGGTGTTTAAACCAAAAATATCGATTTTATGAAAATCATCACGGAAGCTTAAAATCAATTCGTTAATATTTAAACCAACACAAAAGCGATCATATCACATGCATAATAATGTAGGAAGAAGAGGTAGAGAGAAAGACAAACATAAGGTGCACGGTGATTTGTTGACGAGGTTTGGTCACACTTTGACCTACGTCTCCGCTCCGACTTCTCAACCTCAAGACTGTCGGAGATTCCACTAAACACCCTTCCTTCATTTCAAATGGGGTAAGGAAGAATTCCTTTACAACTTACCACCTTTCCTTCACTTCGAGAGGTAAGGCATACCTCTACTTCTAGGAAGCTTATCTTTTCTCTAGCCCGAGAGGGAAGATAAAACCTCTTCTACACAGGAACTCACAACCAAATCTTTGAGCAAATGCTTCTCTCTTTTATCATATAGAACTCACAAGAAAATAAGAGAGAAAGAACTAAAATATTTGCAACTTGAAGCTCAAATGGACTTCTCAAATGTTCTTCCCACTTTTCCTTGAAAGTCTTTATGATTCTTATACTTTTGGGCCATCTTTTATAGCCTTCTTAACTCCATTTAGTCGTTGGGACTAGTTTTCTAATTTTGGGACCAAAATATGATCGTTATAGTACATTATGCGAGCTGACCGATTGACCGTTCTGCACCACCGGTCGATCGGTCCATATGACCATTTGAAAATTTTGACCATTGGTGCATTTTCTGCATTTTTTTGTGTTGACCGATCAACCGATGCATCGACCAACATGGTCTCGACATTCTGCTGTTCAAACTCGGCATTTTCTGCACTGGCCGGTCGACTAGTGTACCTGACTAATTGATATTTCAGCTCCCAGATCGATCGTCCTATACTATTTTAAGCATAACGTTTTGTACAGTTATTCAAATGAGATGATTTTTTACTTTTATGGAAAGTTAACAGAATTCTCTACAATGTTAATATTCATATTCATCCAAAATCTAATGATATAATAGTCAAATATTGATTCAAAGTTCAGTACAAAATTGTCCATTTCAAATAAAACATTTTAGACCTTCACTCTAATCCAAATCTCATGATAGAATACTGAACTATTAAGTGCAAGTTTAGCACAAAAAATAAACTTCAAATTTAACTTTTCGAGCTTTACTAAACATAACGGTTTATGTGGTTGTCCAAATGAGGTGATTCTTGATTCTCTACAAAGATAAGAGAATTATCTATCACTTTTATATTCACCCATTAATGTAAATATCGTGGGAACATAAACAAATATTAATCAAAAGTTTAATGCATGAAGCAACTCATTTCTATTTAAACACTTTGACATTTTAAATATATCTCTAATATTTCGAGATTTGTATAATCAAAATATAATTATATAGGGCATAAAAACTTTGCTCCAACAATCTCCCCCTTTTGATGAATACAAATAGAAAAATATGAAAAGTATATGAGTTGGGAAGTAAAAAATATTAAAGTCAATACTCCTCCTAAAACTAAGCTTTCCTTACAATTATGAATATACACATAAGTCTTAATTGTAAGGCACTTTTCGTATAGAGTTATATTCATGAGGTCCATGTAATAAATCAGGGGTTATATATATTTCTTCTATATAAATTTCTCTTATGTTCTTATCATATTTCTCCCCCTTTTGTTTCATCAAAAGTAGTTTGCACATGAAGCATATAAGAAACAATATGAGATACAATGTGTAACTCTCCCATAATCATGCCATCTTCCTAAATTTTCCATTCTTCACCCTTTTGTCATATAAGATACAAGATGTAAATTGTCATAAGGGAGATAAAAATAATTTTTATTTTTTTATCATATCAATAATAATTGTTTCATGTATAATATATGCGATAGACAAAAATAACTCCCCCTAAGGTCATGACTAATTTATAAGAGTCAAACATGAAATTAAATTCATCTAAAGGTTATGAATAACACAATTATAAAAAAATTGTATAAGGAATCAAAATATTGCGTAAATTGATATGTCAAATTTAAATTGAATTAGATCAAATAATCAAGGATTTGACAATAAAAGTAACAATCATATTTAAGATGAATAGAGAAAATAATCTTTCAAACTTTTGAACAAGATCCCCTTATCATTATGATCAATTTTCTCTATCCTTTTAGTCCTTTATATGTTTTTTCCTTTGAAAGAAACAATAACAATATAACATTGTGAATGAGGAGTCAAAACTTAATTTTCATAACATGAAGTTTTTAAACTTAAAATATTTGTGCTAAGATATGATAATAAAATGATTTTGCAAATCATGAAAATGTAAATCCATGCTCATATAAGTCAACTAATTGATATATTTCATGATATGCCATAATATCTCAAATGTAAATACATTTTTACACGAGTCATAAAGTCTTATATATATATTTTCATTTGTGTAAGAGAGATTTCATTTAAACATCATTTCAAATTTAATAGTCAAATTTCATACGATATATGAATACTTAAACAAACTATAAACATATAAGTTTATGTACATTAATCTTATAGTACAAGAGTCTCCATGTCAAGACAATTACAAATGAAACATATGATTTAAAAAAAAGTTTGTCCAAACTTTGATTTAATTTTCAAAACTTTGATTTTTTTTAATTGAAAACTCACAAAGCATTGAATGTCTAAATAAAAGTTCAAATAAATATTCATACTCATAACGGCAAGACAAATAAATAAGCATGATAAATAGTATAGGCATTTCCAAAGTTTAACATATCAAAATATGTCCAAAAGTTGGCTTTTCAACAATAATAAGTTTATGCACAAAGTATGATAACTAATAGACAAGTATAAAGCACAAATAATTGTGACACACAAGTATATCCAACTTTTCATTTCTATGTTCAACGTAATACTTTTACCCTAAAAGTTGTATTTGCACTCCTTCAAATCCATTTTTCTTTTTCTTCTTTTGTCACAAGATAATAATAAAAATTGATGACAAGAAATGAAACTAAAAAATATTCAAAGTTTAATCTTTTACATGCTCCCTCATTCTTAAAATGATAATAGCTATTTCAAATTACGAATGAGGGAAATAACTTTCATTACATGACATGATAATTTGAAATATAAAAGAATAAGATCCATGTCAAAGTATTTCACAAAGATGATCATACAAATCAACTTTGATAAAATATGTATATAGCAAGTTAAAAATGTTTTCTTTAGTGATATGCTTTATTTCAAACATGTGCATAAGCATAGAGTTTAACAATTAGATGTATTATGCAATAATTCTCAAATGGCACATCAATATGATACAATCATCTTATTCGAAATCATAGATAAACAAGAATTACTCAAGATCTTAAAACATCAAGTGTGCAATGCTTTATTTCATGTGTCTTTTTATTTTGTTAAATTCAAAGAATAATCATGATAGTAAACATGACAAAGATAAAAATAGACATATATTTCTCTTTCTTTGACATGTGAACAAGATAGATTTTGCAAGTATATTATTACAAGTAAAAAGAAAATATTATATATTAATTTCAAAATTCTCCATAAGTTTGCATTTCTAAATATTCAAAAGATATTCAATTCTTATATCAAGATCTTAAAACATCAAGTGTCATCAACAAAAAATATATGATAATCAAACTTCAACCAAACAAAGTCATTTATTATTTTTCACTCATAAAAATATGATTATTTTATACTTCAAAATCATATGCATCATATATTTATATTGAAATACAAGTATCGAGATGTAAAATAGTACACAAGATTCATCTAAATCAATTATGCATGCTAAATCAACATATTTTGAGTATGAACAATCATGCATGCAAATTTTAATATTGATATAATTTCTCTTATATTTTATAAATATGATTTTCACATTTAACTAGCAAGGTAGTCCAAAAATATCAACTTAGCAATCATCATACACAATTCAATAGACATATTCTCATTTAGTAAAAATGAATAGTATAAGTTTTTTCCATAAGAACCATAATCTTTTATTTCATATGAACTTTATGCATATATTATGGTAATAAATTGATAAATTCAAGACATAAATATGCATCATATCAAAATAAGTTCAAATTTTCATTTCCATATACCAAAATAATTTTACCATGAATTTGTATGTCTCCAACTCATTTCAACTTCATTGTTGTTTTTCTTTTCATGTCACACAACCAAAAAGTGTGTTCCTTCACTTTACTTGAAACATTCTTCTTCATTCCTTGTGAGGCACACCTATAAACAAAAATCATTTGCATTTTGGTACCCAAATTTGATTTGCTCCAACATTATTATTTATGGTTCCTTTTGGAATCCACATCATCTTCATGTTGATATTCATAGAATTCTTAATTTTGCATTAGAAGGTATAGTGATCATAAACACCACAATAATGACAAATAAATAGATGGTCTAATGAAATTATCATGAACATATTTGAATTGTGAATAATCATGATGAGAAGTATTAGAATGTTTAACATTAAAAGAAAGATCATAAGAATGTTTATTTCTCAAATAATAATCATTAGCATGCTTTGATTTTGAAGAATAATAATGCTTTAAGTAGTATCCATGTGAGTTTTTGTAATCTTTTTTCAAAATAATTTTCTTACAAGATATATGGACAATAAACTTTTTAGCCACTGTGCAATTATTAATTATAGACTTTTGAAAACCATCATTGATAATGCTTTTCAAAGGCATATCAAGTTTATCATTCAAAGATTTTAGTAAGGAAATAATTTTGTTTTTAAAATTTTATTTCCATTTGCACATGTATTATTTTCCTTTTTCAAATTTTCATTTTCAACTAAACATGCATTATTTTCATCGTTTATTATCAAGTTTTCATTTTGAACTAGACAAACATCTCTTTCCTTTTTCAAAATATCAAAATCATTTTTCATAATATGAAAATCATCCACCAATATTTCATTCTTATTTTTAAGAGTAAGATATTTTTTATTAAGGAAGAAAATCCCTTATGCGTATCAAAATTGATATTATCATCCTCATCATCATTATCACTATTAGCACTAGAGAAATAAGAGGAGTTGAAGGATACCTCATCATCCTCGCTTTTTGCCATGACACACAATTCAAAGTTTTGGTCAAATGTCATGGATATTGAATTGGCACTGTCTTCATTGTCAACATTTGATGTGCCCTTTTTATCAAAATTGCTCCCTTCATACTATCCAACAAAACTTGCCAAATTTCATGAGATGTAGGACAATTAGAAATGATATTAAAATTTTCTACTTCTAAAGCACAATAAAATGCATCTTGAGCTTTAGAATCAAGTTTGGCGAGTGAAACTTGAAAACCATTGTATTCGAAAAACGAAAGAGCAATGAAAACACCTTTTATAACTTTCTTAGGAATTTCAAAATCATTTTCAACAATTTCCCATAAATCATAATCAAGCATGCAAATTTTCCATTGTGAAAAAATTAAGTCACAAAATCTCGGCAGAAGAAAAATTGATTGACCTTCTTGAAAAATTGGTGTCATGATCTAAAAGATGGTTAAATTTTTAAAAAGAAATAAGAGCAACCTTGCTCTGATACCAATTGTAGGATCGCAATGCACCAAGAAAGGGGGTGAATTGGTGTTTAGATCGAAAATTTCAATTTTACGAAAATCATTACAGAAACTTAAAATCTTCATTAATATTTAAACCAATACAAAAGCGATCATATTACATGCATAATAAAATAGGAAGGAGAGGGAAAGAGAAAGGCAAACACAAGGTGCACGGTGGTTTGTTGATGAGTTCGGCCACACCTTCTCCGCTTCGACTTCTCGACCTCGATACTATCGGAGATTCCATTTCACTTCTCGGTCACACCCTTCCTTCATTCCAAATGGGGCAAGGAAGAATTCATTTACAGCACACCACATTCTTCACTTCGAAAGGTAACGCACACCTCTCCTCCTATGAAGCTTATCTTTTCTCTAGCCCGATAGGTAAAATAAAACCTCGTCTACACATGAGCTCACAACCAAATCTTTGAGCAATGTTTCTCTCTTTTATTATACAAAGCTCACAAGAAAAGAAGAGAGAAAGAAATAAAATATTTGTAATTTGGAGCTCATATGGACTTCTCAAATGTTCTTCTTACTTTTTCTTGGAAGTCTTAATGATTCCTACACCTTTGTGTCCTCTTTTATAGTCTTCTTAATTCTATTTATCCATTGGGAATTGTTTTCTAATTTTGGGGCAAAAATATGACTATTATAGTGCATTCTACGCACTAACCAATCAACCATTTTGCTCCACCGGTCGATCGGTCCATATAACCATTTGAAAAATATGACCGTTGGTGTGTTTTCTTCATTTTTGTATTGACCGATCAATCGATCGACCGGTGCATCGATCGGCATGGTCTTGACATTTTGTTGTTCAAACTGGACATTTTCTGCACTGATCGGTCGATCGGTGTGCCTGACCGATCGATTGATATTCCAGCTCTCAAGTCGATTGCCCTGCACTATTTTAAGCATAACTTTTTGCACAGTTATCCAAATGAGATGATTTTTATTTCTAGGGAAAGTTAACAAAATTCTCTATAATGTTTATTATTCATAAAAATCTAATGATATAATAGTCAAATATTGATTCAAAGTTTATACAAAATTGTCCATTTCAAATAAAACATTTTAGATATTTACTCTTTTATACATAACTTTTCATACCACTAGTATCCAAATGAGATAATATTTAATTCTATGAAAAGCTAATAATATTATCTATCACTTTTATATCACTCTCTTGATCCAAATCTCATGATAGAATATTCAACTATTAAGTGCAAGTTTAGCACAAAAAATAAATTTCAAATTTAACTTTTCGAGCTTTAGTTAGACATAATGTTTTATGGGGTTGTCCAAATGAGGCGATTCTTGATTTTCTACAAAGATAAGAGAATTATCTATAACTATTCACCTATTAATGTAAATCTCGTGGGAACATAAACATATATTAATCGAAAGTTTAATGCATGAAACAACTCATTTCTATTTAAACATTTTTGACATTTTAAATTTAAATATAATCTTTCAAGATTTGTATCATCAAAACATAATTATATATGGCATAAAAATTTTGCGCCAACAGTCATGTCAGTGTAATGGCCAGAATAAGGAAAGATAATCTGACTAACAATGTGGTGAGCGACAAGAAGTGATAGATTCGGTTTCTTTTGAATTCCTTTCATCAGGAAGATTTCTACCTCACCACAAAAGACAACCTCAAGAGCCTCGGTTATAGAAATATCGGAAGGCCACTTATGAGTTACAATGTTTTCAAGTTCCTCATGGGGAACGTTGAAAATCGTACAAATCATAGATGAAGTGACTTTTATGTTATTACCAATAACTTTAGAGGTTACATAAGATGGGGATTTGGGAGTTTAGAGGTTGGCATAGAAGAGTTTAACCAACCTCGGATAAATTATTCTTTGACGTCAAGGAGTGGGACCCACCCAATGTTGTCAAAGAGATCATGTACAAATTTCATGTTTAATGAATCCTAGATTACTCGAAAGTTTTGTGCCATTTCTCTTGAGGCGAACAATGGTTTGAAACTTAAGGCAGTGGCTGCATCGACAAAGAGGTGAGAATCAAACTCGTCTGGAGGTGGTGAAGCTGAAGGTGGACGAGAGGAGGATGCCTGGGCCTTTCATTTTTGGGGACCAGAAACGAGCATTTTCTTTGGTGGCATGTTTCACAAAATTTTCAAGAATGAGAGTGGTCAAACACACTGCGACAAAATCAAATGAAGCAGAGAGAAGATATTAGTTCAAGGAGGAGGAAAGGCAATGACGACGGCGCCAGACATCCATCAGATGATATCCAAGTGCAATCATCACACTAGGAGGTCGACTGCTGCTGCAAGAGGACGACCGTCGCGCTCACAGGTTGGCAGGCGCTGGAGGAGGAGCAACGACGCCAAGGTGACAAGAGAAGAAGGATAAATGAGTGATGGCATCGGGGAGGCGGGAGTAGGAGGACACGATGCAATAGTGCTGAGGCAGCGGGAGCAGAAGGACACGTTGCAATGGCATCGGGGTGGCGAGAGCAGAAGGAGAAAGGAGCGATGGCATCAGGGCGACGAGAGCAAGAGGAGACAGTCACGGGTGTTCTCGACCGATTGAGGAACACAAAGAGAAGGAAGAAGACGGATGGAGGAACATTTGAGGATCGACTCAAAGAAGAATGGATGCCGATGGAGAGAGAGAAGCCGGAGAGTCGCCTGAGGTTCCCCTACAATGGTGATCGGTGGCGTCGAAGAAAGATAAGTCCTAATAAGAAAATGTTTGAGGAAAATCTGGGAGAAAAATTGAGCCTCGAGACCAACTAGAGAATGGAACGTGGTCTCCGATCACTTTGGAGTTTGTTGGAGGGTCTCCTGACACGAGGGAGGTCGCTGGAGTAACCATCGACGTCACAGATGGTCGGACATGGATGGTGGCAGGCGCAGACATGTGACAAACGTGAGTTCGATGTCATGGGTTTCAAAAAAAGTGGGAAATTTTTTAGGTCGAGTTCTTTTATATCGCGTATAAATGGGCGACCGATATGCTTTCGGGCGACCATTATCAAATTTCTAATCACATCTACTCATTATTAACAGATGTCATTTTTATGATCGGCCTTCCATTCTAACAATAGAGATCGTGTAAATCCGACGATCGTTCGAAATACTTTCGGGCACCCAATCTGAAAATGCATATATTATCAAGTAAAATCAGATGTTTAATAACCTAACGGGCATCCAATAAGATTTAAAGCGATTGACTGATATACTAGCAGTTGACCGGTCTGGATGTTTGTGTTGTGTAACGCATTTTTTATATTCAATTCGATTCACAAATGATACTTGCATAACCAAGACACTCATGAGATGAATTGAGAAACAATTAAGTTTCTAACATCCCAAGTTCACATCTAAGCATACAAAATCTTTCCTCGCTCAAGGGTTTTGTAAAAATCTCTGCAAGTTGAATTTCTGTAGGCACGTGTTCAATAACAATATTCTTAAGTGTCATATGTTCTCTAATGAAATGATTACGCAAATCAATATGTTTTGTCCTAAAATGATGAATTGGATTTTTGGTCATTTCTATTGCACCGTTATCGCACTTCATGGGTACACTTGAGTAACTTATACCATAATTAAGTAATTATTATTTTACCCATAATATTTGTGCACAACAACTATTGGTTGCTATATATTCGATCTCGGTGGTAGAGAGTGCGATAGAGTTTTATTTTTTGCTAGTTCATGAGATAAGATAGCTACGAAGAAAGCAACACATCTCACTAGTACTTTTTCTATTAACTTTACATCCGTTGAAATCCGCATCGGTGTAGGCATGTAAGTCAAAAGATGAATTTCAATCATACCAAATGTCTAAATCACAAGTATGCTTCAATAACACAATATTCTCTTAACGGCAATTAAGTATGATTTTTTAGGCACGGATTGAAATTTTGCACATAAGAATACATCAAACATGATATCCGACCTACATGCCATCAAGTAAACTAAACTACCAATCATGCCTCTATATCTCTTTTGATCAGTGGGTTTGCCTTTCTCATTTTTATCCAATTTAGTTATAGTACTCTTGGGAGTTGAACTTGGATTACAGTCATTCATTTCAAATCTTTTGAGCAACTCCCTTATATACTTCTCTTGATTGATAAAGATTTCATCATTGTTTTGCTTGACTTGTAATCTTAAGAAGAATGTGAGCTCACCTACAAGACTCATCTCAAACACTTTTTGCATAAGAGACTCAAACTCTTTGCATAAGCATTTATTAGTAGCACCATAAACAATATCATCAACATAAATATGAACTATTAAAATATCATTTTTCAAATGTTTCAAAAATAATGTGGTGTCATTTTTTTCTTTTTGAAAACCATTTTCAATAAAAAAAAGTACTTAATCTCTCATACCAAGCTTTAGGAGCTTGTTTAAGTTTATAAAGAGTTTTGGAAAGTCTGAATACATGATTAGAAAAATTTAAATTTTCAAAATCTTGATATTGCTCAACATAAACTTACTCATTTATAAAATCAATTAGAAAGGTGGATTTTACATAAAACATGCAAAAGCTAAAAGCATTCTAATTACCTCAAGTCTAACAATGGGAGCAAAAGTTTCTTCAAATTCAACACCTTCTATTTGTGAATAACTTTTTTTTCTACAAGTCTTGCCTTATTTCTTATTATGATGCCATTTTCATTTAGTTTTTTTCTCAAAACCCATTTAGTACCAATTATTGGATAATCTTTTGGTTTTTCTACAATCTTCCAAACTTGATTTCTTTCAAAATTATTTAATTTTTCATGCATAGTATTTATCCAATTTGAATTATTCAAGGCCTCATCAATATTACTAGGTTCAAATTGTGCAAGAAATGTAAAAAAAGCACACAATTTTTTCAAGGAATGTCTAGTTTTATACCTTCATTTATATTACATATGACTGGTCAAGTTGATGTGATGATGCATGTTTTCAATTCTTTGGAATAATTTGATTAACTTCCACTTGTGATTTTTTCATTTGTTCCACATTTGAAGTGTCCATTCTCACTTCTTCCAAGCCTACATTTTGAATTTGCACATCTTCAAAATGTCTTTCCACTTCAACTATTTCTTCCTCATCATCATTCACTTGCTCATAAAAAATCATTAGCTTCGTTGAATTTACTATTGATAGATTCTTTAAGAACTAATGTTTTTTGTTATAAACTATATATGCCTTACTTGTACTAGAGTAGACAACAAAGGCATCATCATCACATTTTGCATCATATTTGTGTAATTTATCTTTTATATTCAAAATATAACATTTACAACCAAACACTTTAAAATATGAAATATTTGGCATTTTTTCATATAAAACTTCAAAACATATTTTCTTTACAAGAGATTTAAGTAAAATTCTATTTAAAACATAACATGATATGTTCACGGCTTTCGCCCAAAAATACTTTGATAAATTACTCTCATTTATCATTGTCCTAGTCATTTCTTGAATCGTTCTATTTTTTATTTCTATCACTCCATTTTGTTGAAGTGCCCTTGTAGTAGAAAAATTATGTGTAATTTTATTTTATTCACAAAATAATTCAAATTTATAATTTTCAAATTCACCTCCATGATCATTTTTAATTTTTAGTTCAAGTTCATTTTGTATTCTGTTTGCAAACTTAAAAACATGCTTGTACTTTCATCTTTACTTGTGAGAAAGATAGTCCAAGTAATTAACAATCATAAATACATATCTCTTTCCTCGTAAACTTACTGCATCAATAGGTCCAAATAAGTCAAGATGCAAAAGTTCTAGAGATATATGTGTACTAATAGCACCCTTTAATTTGAAAGAGCTTTTGATTTGTTTACCTTTAACACGTAGTCACAAACATTTTTTTTTCTCAAATTTAATTTTAGACAAACCTCTAACTAATTAATAACTTGAAAGTTTATTTAACAACTTAAAATTCACATGTCCTAATCTTCTATGCCAAAGATTTATATCATTATGCATAAGACTAAGACATGTTTCATTTTTCAAAATTTTGAAATCAATTTTATATGCATTATTGTATTTAAAACCCATATGTAGAACTTTTTTATTTTCATATAGAACCAAGCATTTGTTCTTTTCAAAGTTTACTAAATAGTTCTTATCACATAATTGACTTATGCTTGAATAAATCCTCCTCTATCTGTTGTGGGTCGACGGTTCCTTCCCCATGTTATGTTTTATGTTTTCAACTAGCCAAACATTTTTCAAATATACTTTATCGTTCTTACCAATATTACTTATACTGATTACTCTTTCTTTGCTATTATCTCCAAAGATAATTTTTTCTCCATTTTTCTTTTCCAAGGTAATAAAATTTGATGGGTCATCATCATATGTCTTGAGCATCCACTATCCAAATATTATTTTCCTTCATTGTCCTTTGGAGTTCCCTACAAGAAAGATATAAAGATTCTCATCCTTTTGATCCTTTTAGGGATCCAAATCTTCTTCATACCATTATTTATCATTTTTATAATTTTGCATTCATAAGAATAATGTCCTTCATACTCACAATAAAACTAAGTGATATGTGATTTTATATGAAGATTTTGTGATGCTCTAATAAATAGAATCATTTTATCCTTCTTAATATCAATGATCTAAAATCAAGTTTATTTTTGTTAAAAGATCTTTTTTGTGTTGATAGTATTGCATCTAACATTTTTCCACCATTTGTAAATTTTTCAAGTTTACCTTTTAAAACATGATTTCATTTTTCAAAGATTCAACGCTACAAGTTTGTTTTTCACAAGATAATTTCAAAGTATTGTTTTCCATTTTCAATGCTTCAATCATAAATTCTAAGCTAGAGTTCTCATTCTAGTAAGTTGCAATTTCACATACTTTAGAGTCATGTTCATTTTTTAACTTTTCAAATTCTACCTTCAAACCATCATATTTCTTTTTAAGGCGTCTATATTTATTTATAGGAATTATAAACCCATCATACATATCAAAAGATTCGCTATCACTAGATTCGGATGAGTTAGATAATACCTCATGAATATTTATCATCAGACATATGTAGGCTTCTTCATCGTCATTTGAGGAGATGGTGGAGTCATTTTCTTCATATTCACTTCCATCACAAGTGGCTTGAAAAGCTTTATTTTTCTTCTTTGAGTTTTCTTCCTCATTTTCTTTCTTAGCTATATTTGGACACCCATTCTTATAGTGCTCAACATTCTTACATTCAAAGCAAGTTATTTGATTTTTACTTGTCGATGATCTTCTCTTGGCGAAGCCATTTTATTCTTTTTCTTGGCAAACTTAAGATATTTGTCAAGCTTCTTGGTGTACAAAGCTAGCTTCTTTTCATCTAGATATTCTTCACCCTTTTCGCTTTTATCCATCCTTACTTTCAAAGCAAAGGTCTTCATTTTGAAAACACTTATTTCTTCATCTTTCTTGATTCCAATCTCATAAGTCAAGAGAGATCCTACGAGATCATCAAAATCTAACATGTTTAAGTCATTCTCTTCAATCACGATTCTCTTCATGTGCCACTTCGAAGAAAGGGACCTGAAAATTGTTTTCACTTTTTGAGAGTTAGTTCGTGGCTCGCCCAAGGAGTCTAAGCTATTCATAATATCATTAAAATGTACAATCATTTAATTTATAGATTTATTTTCATGCATTTTAAATGAATCATATTGATGATTCAAAATGTTTAGTTTAGATTCCTTGACCTTATCGGTACCTTCATGTGTAATGATAAGTTTTCTCCATATTTCGTAAGCACTTTGACAACTAGAAACACAATTAAATTCTGTTGCATCCAAAGCACAAAAAATGATGGTTTTTTGCTTTCTAATCTAACTTTACAAGTAATCTGTCACTTTTGGTATATTCCAAAGGTGGTTTTCCATGCAAATCAAATTCATTTTCAATTATGTCCCAAATGTCAATATCAATAGAACATACATAAGCTTGTATTCTAATTTTTCAATAGACAAAATTTGAAGCATTAAAAAGGGGAGGACGATTTGTGGATTGACCTTCACCCAAAGTAAAATCATTTGATATTATAGCTCAAAAGATGTTAAATCTTAAAATAAGAGCATGTCTTTGATACCAATTGTAGAATCGAAAGCACCAAGAAAAGGGGAGGGGTGAATTGGTGTTTTAAAAATTATAACAAAAAACGTAAAACCAATTTTAGAAATATGATCGTAAGCAAGTAAGAAGGATCAAACTCGAGAGCACAATGTGTTGATGAGGTTCAGCCCAACTCCTTAGCCTATGTCCATCTCCATTCCGACTTCTTGACCTCGAGATCGTCGGAGATCCACTAGCTTTCTCTTTTCTTATAGGGAAAGAATAACTCACATTGTCTTCTTCTTTACTCAAGAGGTAAGGCACACACCTTTTCTTAGAAGGAGCTCTCAAATTCACTAAACAAGAACACAAGAATTCCCTCAAATTCTCTCTTCTTAAAATAAATGCTCACACTTAGGAACTAGAAGAGGAAAGGGATGATTTTCAAAATTGAGTTTTAGAAAATGCTTTGGACTTGGTAGTTTTCCTTAATTGGATAAACTTCCTTCAGTCTTTAAAATTCCTTTTATAGTCTACTCTTCAAAATATGACCATTGCAAAACTTTTTGAAAGAGTTGTGTTGTCACCTCTGAAGCGGTCGCTCGTTTTGATTTCGGGCATCCATTTTTAACAAAAACTAGCCATTGTGCCTTTTGTTGTAGCTCAACGGCCGACCGTTACAATTTTGGTCATCCATTTTGTGAACAAAACTAGTTGTTTTTGTTTGTTTTTTCTGCACAGTAGTCCGTTGGTAGTAGTTCGTAGAGAAATAGTAGTTGTCATTTGTCTTTACTGCTCGGAATGGTCACTTGAAACTGTTTCATTCATCCATTTTAAAAATGTTGATTTCTCATACTTCTACGGTCATTGTATTAGCCTTTCAGTCATCTGTCTCATATGCTATCTTTTGAATTTGACACCTAGAATGGTCGACCGAAACTCTTTCAGTCATTCAATTTAAAAATACTGATTTCTCGGACATTAGCGATCGTTGTAAAAACTTTTCGATCGTCCATCTCATATGCTGTCTTTTGATCTTGACGTCCAAAATGGCCAATCGAGACTCTTTCGATCGTCCGATTTAAAAATATCAATTTTTCGGACATTAGCGGTCATTGTAGAGGCTTTTCAGTCATCTGTCTAATATTCTGTCTTTTGAACTTGACACCCAGAACGATCGTCCGAAAGACTTTTGATCGTCCATTTTAAAAATTCTGAATTCTTGGACATCTAGAGAGAGAGAGATGTATGGATGGATGGAGGTAACACCCCAATTTTTTTTTCAAAATTTAAAATTAATTTTTGTAACTAAATTAATTCAAAAAGTAAGAAAAAGATAACTTCAAATTGGAATAAGAACTGGGATTGGATAGGGATTCAATTTTAAGTTTGATTCTAATTATGAAATTATTTTCTAGAGGACTTAATGAGAGTTAAAATAAGTTTTTTAAGTTTAAAAATAGTAAAATAATGATAATAATTATTTATTTAATTCTAAAAATTGGTGAAAATAGAAGATAGATTATGAATCCAAAGTATGATTAAGAGTTCTACTTATATTAGAACTTTGAGGCCTTTCCCTATAAATAAGATCCAAGGAGCTTCTCTCCTCTCATCTCTCTCCTCCTTTCACACCTAAATTTTTCCTCATATTTGTGCCATCATTTCTCCCTCCTCATTGTGTGTGTGCGGCTACTTCGATCGACCTTCTCCGTGTGGATATATCCACTATCAAAGGTTGCAGAAGTCATCATCTGAAGACTTGTCGTCTCCTCAAAAAACATGCACAAAGATTGGAAGATTTTGAATTCAATTTTGGATCCATTTTCTTAATAGAATAATGAAGTTAAAGAAAGATTAAACTATGTTTTATGTTCTCTTATGATTCATGAATAACTTCCACAAAATATTTCATCAAGATCATGTCGCTTTTGTGTCTAAAATATTGTCAAAAGTTGACGAAATATCACAGTTTTGCTTTGCCAAAACTCGACCTGAGTTGCTCAAAACCCGGCCCGAATTTGACGATATTTTTCTGACATGTTTTTGCAAACATTGAATTCTACTCGGATTTGGTGTAAACTCGGCCCAATTTTCATGTAATCCGACCCGAGTTCTGTTTTAAGTATGAATACACATTTTTCAGTTTTCGACAATGCCCGTGTCGGCCCAAGAATCGGTCCGAGTTTCGAAGTAGCATGAAAAAAAGATTTGTTTGGGCGTTCCATTCGACATTCGACCACGACGATCCAGCCTAATTTTCAAGCAACCCAACTCGGTATATAAAGTTATTGAAATAAAGTTTACAAGTGTTGGGTCTCTAAGTATTGGCGTAATCCTTACAAGTTTACAAGTATGGGTCATGACCTCAAGAATCGCATAAAGGTGTCATGGCTACCCTTAATGAAAGTTGAAGAGCTCACGTAGGATAACACATATGAAAGTTTTTTTAGGCATAAGCATGTAAAGTAAATGATGTAGTCCAACGCACCAAAGAAGAAATAACAAGAATATGAATATAAACATGAATAAGTACATGTACAATTACAAAGAACAAGTATAAGTACAAGAGTAAGAAATAAGTACGAAAGATGTAAAAGAAGTTTCTTATTGATTTTATTACCTTATTATGAAATTGTTTAAGTTTAAATTGTTTCTATTATGCAATTCTATCCATTTGTATTATCTTACATTGTAATATCATGCTTATTTAGTGGAAGAAAATGCTACCAAAAGCAATAGAATCCTAAAGGCTATTTTGTCCTCTGAACCAAGAAGAAAAAGTAGACAAAAATGACCCTAAAAATAGGGGGGACAAACCTGTCTTTCAGCAAAATGGTGCAGGAATTAGCCATAAAACCCCAAAACTCGTCTTCTTTCTTCCCATTTTCTTCCCCCATTCGGTTGCCACCTCCATTGTTGGCCGTAAGAGCTTCTTCCATGGCATTCTAGGAGATCATCATCAAAGTGAGGAGCTAGGTCAAGCAACTAAAAAAAGAGCTCGTTGGGGAAGGAGAAGATCTAGGAAATGAAGAAATTCCTAAAAACATTTAGGGATTGAGGTATATAAATAGGGTGAACCCAGAAACCTCATCTCATTTTAAGCATCCTTAGAGTGAGAGTGCTTGTTTCATTGTGGATTTGATTTCCTTTTTATCATAGTTAACTCATTTTGGCATGATTGTACTTCATTTATGCCTTTGATTCATATTAGGGTGATTAGAACTTATGTGAGGCATTTTGGATAGCATGTGTTAAATGTGAGGCATTTTGGATAGCATGTGTTAAATGGATGTGGAATTGTTTCCCAAATTTATTTATGTTATGACCCCTAAATACTTGGAACATGTAAAATTAAGTATGGTATGGACAATTTATATATGTAAATTCTAGAACAATAAGTACTATGAGTCATCTGTCGTGGACCGGTCAACTAGTTCAGCAACTTGTTCAAAAAAAGCCCGGCGTTGGAGGGTTCGTAACTCTTCTCGTTCGTCTCTGTTCTCCTCCTCGTTTTCTCTTCCCTTCTTTCTGTGGTTTTATCTTGTATCGCTTTCGTTGTTCTTGTTCTTGGCTTTCTGGGAACAGCGATAAAGCGATCGATCGATTCTTAATGGCATTTTGGATTGTTTGTCTCATAGTTTTTTTATTGAGGATTTGATCAATCGGTTAGATGCCACACATCGATTGATAGCTCCCACTATTTTCGATTGATAGGATGATCAATCAGATTTATCATCTGATTGCATTTTTCTCTCGACCGGTCCAACAATCGGTCACATATAGTCGATCGACTGTTCAATTGATCATAGTTCAAAATTCTACTTTTTTCAAGTTTTAACATCATGAACCCCTATCAATTATTAATTGGTTTATGATTGCCATGTTATGCATTGAATGATTTATGATATGATTGTTCATCTCCCAAATTGCATGCCAAGTCGTAGGCTAAAAATGAGTATTATTTTGAAATGGCACATTGAGGTTAAGTACTTATCTCTTGTTGGATGGATATTGTGGATTGGTATGGAAGGGAATGATGAAGTCGGTGGTGAGCTCATGATGGCGGTTAGCACATAGTATCGATCCTATTTATGTCAAAGTATTTATGACCATGTATTTGGCGGCCTATGAGCTTTACTATAGACTATATCGGGTTATATTTTATATATGTCTTCGTCCATGAGGAACTATATGGAGTTGGTTATCTTTTGTGGACTTCGAGTCATGTTCTATATTTGGGCTATCTGCCATAGTATACTTTGATGTCATTTGGGCTCATTGCCATGTGGTCTTTTAGTCTTATCGCTTCAATTATATTTTCATGTATATTAGATGTGATTGTTCGTCATTTTTCATTGCTCAAGTTAGTTCTATTCCATTGTCATTATGTCACTCATGCTTTGTCCATAGTGCGACGCATATGAGGACCCACTCGCGACACATATCGTGGGACGAATTTCGAGGATATTACATGTGTATTGAGTGTTATTGTTCATGGAAATTCTATTTTATTATGTTTGAACTCCACATATAGTTGATTTGACATGTAAAATTGAGACATGTGCAACGATAATGTTCACGGTGATGTAAGGATGCGCAGATCAAGTCATTAGAACTCTTTTGTGGTTACTTAATGTAAAGTTGATTAAAAGTAAGATAGTCTTTGGAGGCGAAGAAGGTAGAGAGATAAATTCATTTTCGAACTCTGTTAAAGAATATTTTAATATTTTTTATTTTCGTATTGAAAGGTTCAAGAAGAAGAAATTATAGGTAATGCGATGCAAAAAAATCTAATTATCACTTGGTTGGAAGGTAAAATTTGGGAAGATTACATGTGGAGGTGTTCACAAGTCAGATTTGACCCGACCCGACCTGACATCGTCAAATTTTGATTGGGCCGGGTCGGGTCAACCCTCCAAAGATGGTTGGATCCGATCCAACCCAACTCGGTTCGGGTGATGGGGTTACCCGACCATCATTTTCTTAATTTTTTCTTACTTTTTTCTATTATTTAATATAAAAAAATATTATATAATATTTATTTAAAAAGCATAAACTAATGTGTTCAATATTAAAATATTATTTTACATATTTAAAATATTTTATTTTAATATTTTTATATAAAATATAAGCTGAAAACTTAAAAAATAAAAAATCGAGTCTTCGGATCGAAAAATTTTAATCCATACCCAACTCAATCTGACCCGACTCATACTGATTTGGATTATCGGGTTCACGAGTCGATCCAACCGACTGTATTTCCAATTGATCCATTCATGCTCGACACCTTGGCGGCAGTATCTGAAATTTACCACATATAATCAGCATCTTATATAATCAATGACAGCCCTTCTTCTTAAACAGATCATATTATTTCCGCTGTACTGTACACAACAAACGTGCATGACTTTTGGCTTTAGCTTCATTCAATCCACGCATGCATTATTTCGTTTGGAGTTGCAGGATAACTTTTCTGCTTTTTCTCATGTCGTTCTTGATTTTTCTTATAGAATCATACATATAAAATCTGTTTTTTTTATATTGTTCTTAACTTTCCGATCAAATTAATGATAACACAAATATATATACATATATATATATATATATATGTGAATATATATAATCAAACGCGTATATATAAAATATCAAGTATGAAATTAATTAAATACGAATGTGGCAACTGTGGATGAGCGTGGCGTGGACGAACGCAACGCCTAGTAGTAGGTGAGAGATGGACGATACCACCGCCGATGTCGCTTGGAAGTATTCGCCCCACGCGCGTCATCATCCGATTCCGATTTCCACTGCAGCATGATGCGTGCATGCGCTACCTAGCGATCATTGTATGTGTATTGTGTATGCAACAACTTCATCGATATATATATATATATATATATATAATTAACTAAGAACAAGAAGAACTATATACCAACTGCCCCCCATGTATTCTAGCGTCGAGGTACGTATATATATATATATATATATATATATATATATATATATATATATATATATGTGTGTGTGTACATATATTATGGGCAACAGCCAAATGGTCTCAAGTTGGCGTTGTGCTCCATTGATGACCACGTCGACGTTAGGATTACATGAATGGATTGGAATATGCAATAGATATAATATAAACGGAGCGAGTAATCTGTACCACGGACGCACATCTACATATGTGATGAAACTAACATGCACAAGGCATTTGATTAACGTACTCAATCCAGCTGCACAAGCTTTGTTCTTTGCTGGCGAACAGTGATATTTGGAGGAGGAGGAGGAAGAGAATGAGAGGACCACCGATGGTGGAGTGTTAGAGTGAGAGAGAGAGAGAAGAGAGAGAGAGAGAGAGAGAGGTGAAGGCCAAATCTCATGCATGGACCACTGATCAGTCAGGTTTTGCTGATTCTAGGGTTTCTCTTAGGGGCTCCATAGGAAGCTGCTTCACTGTCTGCAAGCCTTGCATAGGACTTGTGAAAACTGGCATCCTCTTGGAATATGGCTCAAAAAACTGAATTGGCAAGGACAGTGATGGATGAACTGTCTGTTTTTTTTTTTTTTGATGGGGAGATGGCTACGTGTTTGTGCATCTTTCCAGCATCCTCCCCCTCGTTAATCACTTTTTTTTTCATGTATATTTATGTGCATGCACGACAATTGGACCACTGTGTTTGTGAGGAATATATATCCTGTGATTCCATATGAACAGCAAAGAAATATCGAATGGCCTGATGGCCACTTCATTTCTTTCTTTTAAGTTTCCTTTTGGTGGGGTGGAGGTGGTACAGGTGTGGAGTGGGGGGATAGAAGCCATTCTTTAATTATCTTCCGATATCTCAGAGATAACAAAACATCCAATATTATTTATATATATATATATATATATATTTATATTATGCATGGTACTTTGATTCTTTTAACAAGAGGCCTTACTGCCAGTACAAACAAAATCAATGCTAAGTTTGAACCTGAGATCTCCAAAGTGGTCCAAGAGGAAAGATATAGCATGGCAGGGAATCACTGCTTGCATGAATCCAAACTTGGGGACTGACTGCTATGACTTCAATGCATGTAAGAGCGGTGGCAAGGCAAAGGTCATGCATGTCTGAACTGGAATAAATAGCCATTTCTAGCCTGGTAGCTTGAGTTTGTAGGGAAGTGATACATGATAAATGTAAAAGCACCTCGGGAGGAACTGCCTTTCAGTGACATTGCCCCCTTCCCCCCTGATCCTTCACAGTGGACCATCATGATCATGTGTGTAATGTTGGGGGTGTGCAACTGTGCTTGCGTTCCTAAAAATATGCATCTTTGTGTACCTGATGATATAACTTGGCCTTTTCGGAAGGGCTGAAAGCAGGGAGTTTACCTCTTGTAAGTACTGGAACTCCTGCTGCGTGAGAATCTTTCTGATATGGTGTCCATGCTTGCCTTGTTGACAAGACCTTGCTTCATTATACCAGCTATAGCAACCAGTACTAGTACATGCCCCAGCGTGATAGTAACGATGCTTGAGAGATGTTCAAGTTTCCAAGTTCTGTGGCTGCGTGTCATGCACCATCCATCAGCACTTGCTTTGCGTTTTTCTTTCTTCTTCTGATTTCGGAATGCTAATTTACGTACCATGATGCTCAAGAACTAAGAAGTACGTCTGGATCATGTGGCATAAGAAACAGGAGACATGGTGAAGTAAGATATTGAAACTTAGGTACGTGCATGGTTTAATTTCTTAATTAGAACTTAGAACCAGTTCATAGAAGAAAGAACAGATTTTTACAGGAAAAAAGACAACAAGCCAGTGTAGACGGTACTTTTTTGAGCAAACAATGCTTGTATTTCTACTAAAAGATTTTGACCAACGTCTGATTCTTCATCTTTGGGTACAAATTAATCTTGTTCCCTCATTTAAGCTTCAATAATTGTGGATTGTCCATGTTTATCGGCTATTCAAATCTTGAACCCACACTACCATATACTGTTACACATGCACATTAACTTAGTATGTATGTGTTCGAAAGCATGTTGGGCATTTCTTGTATATGATGTAAAACAAATAAATTACTAATTACATGGCTGATAATCTTTTTCGGTGTAATTAATCCGCTATTAGTCTAGAAAACTTTCCGAATCCAATAAGATCTTCTGTTATATATCTTCCAAAATTATATATATACATAATATGGAATATTATGGTGAATACAGTTGTGAACACTTCATCTGAGTCATTATATTAAAATTATTTTAGTTATAACGATTGAGATTTAATAATCTATCATAATTTTGATTTAAAAAAACTCGGTACGTAAAATAAATTGTATTGCCTACTGCACTTGGTTCAACAAAAAAAAATCAGTTTTAAAAAATTCCATTGGTTGTGTACTGTCATTGATCGTCGACAAACGCCGACGTCTCCTCTTTCCACTTCGATCGCGACCACCGACCTCAGTCGTCGATGTCTCATCTTTCCTCTTCTCTCCTCTCTCTTTCCCTTTGTCGAAGTCTCCTCTTTTCCTTTCGACACCGGGTTCCTAGGCTGTGCGGAGAGGGCGCGACGTTGATTTGGGTGACATAGCGACGATGACATACGACACCAGGCAAGAAGGCAAGGGTAGCGAGTTATTGAGGCTGACGGCCGACGACGCTTACTCGCTCACTCGCCTCCTTATTTCCCCTTCGAGGTTGTGCGGCGAGGGTGCAATGTCGATTTGGGCGAGAAGGTTGCCTCCCCTCCGATGGCCGACGATGATCGATCAATCGATCGCCTCCTTCTTCTTTCTCCTTTGAGGCTACATGGCGTGGGTGCATCTATTTGGGCAAGAAGGTTGTTGCCGATGTCTCCTCTTTCCCCTCCGACGAACGAGGACACTCGATCACCTCCTTCTTCTTTCCCTTTCGACTACCGACCTCAGCCCCGGAGAATCGCTTCTCTTCGTTCGCAAGGAGAAGCTCTTGATCGTGACGATCCCGAACCGAGCCGCTCGGTTATCCACTTGAGCCGTGCAAATCCTGACTGTCGAAGCAAAAGGGGGAGATCCAAGGGCTATGAGTAGTTGATCACACATGTATGCACCTAAGTGTTTATGCACACTAATATTTCTCTCTCTCTCTCTCTCTCTCTCTCTCTCTTGGGCGATCCTTATAGCATGTGTCTTCAAAGTGAAAGTGGAATTCATGCTTTGTTTTTTCCTTTCCATTCACTCGGATATCTTCCGTTTCATCTATTTTGTCCGGATCCTCCTTTTCTTCCGAACAAAGGAAAGGGTCTTCTTCGGTGGATCCCTCTTGTTCCTGTTTAGTCTCCTTCCTTTCGGAAGTTGTTTCTACATCGCTTTCTTCCTCACTTTCTTCCCTTTCTTCCGTTTCTGAGGTTTCTTTCAGTTTCTTAGTGACAATGGGCGACGGCATTCTGCCTAAATAGTAGACACAGGTGATAAATAAGAGAATACTAAAGATTCGAGCCATAGAATTTCTCAATTCTGACACAAGGTACTTATTAGATCGAATAGAATGATTTTGCCGTATCCATAATAATACCAATCCAACCCATTTCATGAAGAAAATGTGACCAATTAACCAACCAACAAAACTACTTGTTACAAATAACATCTTGTTGTTGCATCGAAACATATAAATGTTGACTAATCTGGCTAACGTTGAACTTGGTAAAATGAAATGGTTAAATAATTGAAAAATGAGATTGTTCAGGAATACACATTGAATGTTGAGATTACGCATTGAATTTCTGGTAGTAGATCCATAATCAAAAAAGTTTTTCTGATTGTTCCAGAAGAAATGAAACAAAAGATAGGGTAGAACTAGGACAGTTATTGTATGGGGTCTACCCAATGCTAGATGCAGAGGCGCATAATAGATCGATATGAACATCAGGAGCTGTCCCGTAATAAAACCAGTTGTTGTTGATACCTCCTTCTCGGTTCCTTCTTCCATAACCCGAGCTCGAAGAAGGAAGAGATAAAAGGGCCCTATGGAGAATGTGGTCAGAAATCCATAATAGAGTCCGA